>CM055116.1:1104805925-1104963520 GCA_029206835.1 Rana muscosa
GTGTGGGCCTTTTTTGAGACGTGTGCAGCAGATCGCACCGTTGCTATTTGCAACATATGTCTGAAGCGTATCTTGCGTGGCCAAAAAATTAGCCGCTTGGGCACCACGTGCTTGACCAGACATATGTCGACCTGCCATGCAGTCCATTGGCAAGCATACAAAAAAGACCCACACCAAAGAACAAAGCAGACCTCTCCTTGCTCCTCATCAGCTGGGATCTCCAACCCCACTATACCTTCAGTCCTCTCTGAAACCTGCACGGAGAGGAATGAAGGTATAGAATTAGGTGTGTCACAGCCAAGTACTTGCTGGCAATCTGCTATCGGTACACCGACGTCAGATTGTACCAGGCAAATTTCCCTGCCCCAGCTGCTGCACCGCTGAAAGAAGTTCGCTCCCAGCCATCCACATGCCCAGCGGTTGAATGCTAGCTTGGCTAAATTGCTAGCACTTCAACTGCTGCCTTTTCAGTTGGTAGACTCTGCCCCCTTCCGTGAGTTTGTGGAATGTGCGGTTCCTCAGTGGCAGGTTCCCAAATGCCACTTTTTCTCACGGAAGGCGATTCCGGCTCTCTACCGACATGTGAAAGGCAATGTCTTGGCCTCGCTGGACAGGGCGGTCAGCGGTAAGGTGCATATTACCGCCGACTCATGGTCCAGCAGGCATGGACAGGGACGTTACCTATCTTTCACGGCGCATTGGGTGACTCTGCTGGCAGCTGGGAAGGATGCAGGACAAGGTGCAGTAGTGTTGGAGGTTGTTCCGCCACCACGCCTCCAAAATGCTAATACTGGTGATTCTGACACACCTCTCTCCTCCACCCCTCCTCTTCTTCTTCCTCCATGGCCTCTTCCTGTGCTTTGTCCTCGGAACCAGCGGTGCTCCGTAGGCGTTCAAGGGCCTACGCAAGTACGCAGGCAAAAAGATGCCATGCTGTGCTTGAGCTGGTGTGTTTGGGGGACGGGCCACACTGGGGCAGAGATTCTGTCAGCTTTGCAGGGGCAGGCTCAGAGGTGGTTTACGCCACGCCAGCTTAAGCCAGGAATGGTGGTTTCCGACAATGGCACCAACCTCCTCTCCGCCCTCCGACAGGGACAACTGACCCATGTGCCCTGTTTGGCTCATGTCCTTAACTTGGTGGTGCAGCGGTTCTTGGGCAGGTACCCGGGCTTACAGAAGGTCCTGAAGCAGGACAGGAAACTCTGTGGGCATTTCCGCCGGTCATATAATGCCAGTGCTCGGCTGGCTGACCTGCAAAAGGAATCCAACCTGCCCAAGAACCGCCTAATCTGTGACATGCCCACCAGGTGGAACTCTATGTTGGCCATGCTGCAGCGGCTGCACACGCAGCAGAGGACCATCAATGAGTATCTGTTGCAATATGGCACCAGGACAGGGTTAGGGGAGCTTGGATTTTTTCCCCACGCCAGTGGGCCATGATCAGGGATGCATACACTGTCCTGGCACCATTTGAGGAGGCCACGAGGATGGTAAGCAGTGACAGTGCATGCATCAGTGACACTGTCCCTCTTGTCCACCTGTTGGAGCACACACTGCGTGGAATAATGGACAGGGCACTTGAGGCAGAACAGAGGGAGGAAGAGGAGGACTTCCTTACCTCTCAAGGCCCCCTTTATCCAGACAGTGTTCCTGCTGGCCCACCTATCACACAGGAAGAGGAGGAGGAGGAGGATTGTGCCTAGCACTCAGCATCAGCAGCAGTCTTCAAGGGATCAATTACAGTCCCAAGACACCCATGGACTTGTACGTGGCTGGGCAGAGGTGGCTGAGGATCATGTTGTTCTGAGTGACCCAGAGGACTCTGGACAAAATGCCTCAGCAAACCTACGCTGCATGGCCTCCCTGATCCTGCAAAACCTGCGAAAGGATCCTCGTATTCGTGCTATCAAGGATCATTACTGGCTGGCAACCCTCCTTGATCCACGGTACAAGGGTAAGGTTGCGGACCTTATCCTGCCATTGCAGACTGAGCAGAGGATGAAGCATCTTCGGGAGGCCTTGCAGAAAGGTCTGTGCAACGCGTTCCCAGAGACTGGGAGGTTACAAATTCCTGGTCCTGGACAATGTGTTGCTGATGCTTCGGTTAGTCAAATAAGGAACGGTGGAGAAGGTGGCCGTCTGACCGATGCGTTCAGACAATTTTTTAGTCCGCAGCCCCAAGGTATGATCGTTCCAGCAACCATCGCCAGCGTCTGGTTTACATGGTGCTGGAATACCTAGGGGCAAGATCAGACTTGGACACCTTTCGCACTGAAAATCCTCTGGGTTACTGGGTCTTGAGGATGGATCACTGGCCAGAGCTTGCACAGTATGCAATTGAGCTACTGGCCTGTCCTGCATCCAGCGTTCTTTCAGAACGCACATTCAGTGCTGCTGGAGGCTTTGTAACCGATCACAGGGTGCGCCTGTCCACCGACTCGGTCGATCGACTGACCTTCAAAAAGTGAATCAGTCTTGGATCACCACCAGCTACCAAGCACCTGATGCTGATGTAACAGAATAATTTTCTTTGAAATGTCAGATCCCTTCAAGACTGCCTATGCAGATGCAGAGTGACTATCCTGTCATACCGAGTGACTATCCTCTTCCTCCTCAATGATCATGCTGATGGCATGTAAGAACTGTAACGACACCCCAAATACGAAAGGGGTTTAACGCCGTTTAGATATCTTCCCTCTCCTGGACACAAATTCACTGTCGATCCTCCACAGCCAGACGACTACTTCCCATAGGAATTAATCCTTCTGAAAGAACGAGACGCACTCTGTATCTTTCTAGGATAGACTGACTTTATTGCCAAAAACATTGTAACTTTTATACACCTCCAATACTGCATTAATCTAAAATGAACAATGGTCCAGTTCCACCCACAACATAACAAGACCCAATACACATTTGACAGTAGACTAGCTTTTGTCTCCCAATACCCATCTCTTAGAAGGCAACAGCTAATCCCTTTATGTTTAAATAACTATGCATGACCTTTATATTCACCAGACTGTCTGTTACTTTACAATACACACAAGGACAGACTTAATTATCACAATCCACATCACCACAAACAATGAACAGGTCTTTTAGAAGCTGGGATTCATTAGCATTACACTAGGCAGACAGGTGATTGAGGCTGAACACATCCGTATCTCTCAATTAACCTGTTGAGTTTAGAATCAGTAAATAGTCCTTTACAGCTTTCCTTGGGAATATGGTGGATAAATATTACAGACCGATTTTAGGTAGTCCAAGATATATTTCTTAATGTCCATTATTTCCTGGCTCACCCTGTGTCCAAAGTGACCCTCCTGTCACAAGAACATTTTTGGTTCTGGGTTTAACAGGGGAGTGTAATTACAATTTTTAATGCAATACTTTGCAGCAGGGCTCATTCCTGCACTCCAACTAGAGTATCTGTGAGGGGTTGTAGTGTTCTGGCACCAGCACCAGTGCCTAAGGCCCAATTTTTCAGCCCCTGTTTAACAGGGGCGAGTAATTACAATTTTTGATGCAATACTTTGCAGCAGGGCTCATTGCTGCGCTCCAACTAGAGTATCTGTGATGGGTTGCAGTGTTGTGGCACCAGTGCCTTAGGCACAATTTTTATGCCCCTGTTTAACAGGGGCATGTAATTACAATTCTTGATCTAATAATTCACAGCAGGGCCCATTCCTGCGCCCACCAAGAGTAATTGTGAGGCCTTACAGTGTTGTGGCAACACCACCACCACCAAAGGCCCAATTTTTCTGCCCTTGTTCAACAGGGGCATGTAATTACAATTCTTGATCTAATATTTCACAGCTGGGCCCATTCCTACGCCCACCAAGAGTAACTGTGAGGACTTACTGTGTTGTGGCACCAGCACCACCACCAAAGGCCCAATTTTTCCTACCACTGTTCAACAATGGCATGTAATTACAATTCTTGATATAATAGTTCACAGCAGGGCGTTCTAGCGCCCACCAAGAGTAACTGTGAGGGCTTACAGTGTTGTGGCAACACCAACACCAAAGGGCGAAATTTCTGCAGAGTGTATACGGCAGGCCCCTACTTTTAAACATCCAACTTACAAACGACATCCAACTTACAAACGGAAGGAGACAACAGGAAGTGAGAGGAAATCTACCCCTAGGAAGGGAAATTCTCTCCTGTAAGAGTTAATATGGGAAAAAAGTGTCTCTTCTCCACTGATGCTTTATCACCAATCCTTGTTTCAATAAAAAAAACAAATTTTCAAAAAACATTTGTCATTGGTGAGGTGAAATGTTCTGAACAGGTGCACAGACAGCAAAACAAATGTTACAGGGGTGATAACCCTTCCCTATGTTTTCCAAAAAGCTTAAAAATAGATTTTTTGGCTGGAGCTACACTTAAAAAATGTACCTGTTTCAAATTACAATTGATTGGTGATAAAGCATCAGTAGAGAGGAGACACCTTTTTCCCCATATTAACTCTTACAGGAGAGAATTTCACTTCCTAGGGGAATTGTAATTACATGCCATTGTTGAACAGTGGTAGGAAAAATTGGGCCTTTGGTGGTGGTGCTGGTGCTACAACACTGTCAGCCCTCACAGTTACTCTTGGTGGGCGCATGAATGGGCCCTACTGTAAATTATTAGATCAAGAATTGAAATTGCATGCCCCTGTTATAGAGGGGCAGAAAAATTGGGCCTTTGGTGGTGGTGGTGGTGGTGTTGCCACAACACTGTAAGCGCTCACAGTTACTCTTGGTGGGTGCAGGAATGGGCCCTGCTGTGAATTATTAGATCAAGAATTGTAATTACATGCCCCTGTTGAACAGGGGCAGAAAAATTGGGCCTTAGCCACTGGTGGCACAACACTGCAACCCCTCACAGATACTGTACTTGGAGCACAGCAATGAGCCCTGTTGCAAAGTATTGCATCAAAAATTGTAATTACACGCCCCTGTTAAACAGGGGCTGAAAAATTGGTCCTTAGGCACTGGTGCTGGTGCCACGACACTGCAACCTCTCCCAGATACTCTAGTTGGAGTGCAGGAATGAGCCCTGCTGCAAAGCATTGCATCAAAAATTGTAATTACATGCCCCTGTTAAACAGGGGCTGAAAAATTGGGCCTTAGGCACTGGTGCTGGTGCCATGACACTGCAACCTCTCCCAGATACTCTAGTTGGAGTGCAGGAATGAGCCCTGCTGCAAAGCATTGCATTAAAAATTGTAATTACATGCCCCTGTTAAACAGGGGCTGAAAAATTGGGCCTTAGCCACTGGTGGTGGCACCCAGAAACAAAAAAGTTCTTCCAAGCCATCATCAAGAATCGGATCATTGAGGAGGAGGAGGATAGTCAGTCAACATAACAGGACAGTCACTCAGCATCAGCATCAGTCTTGAAGGGATGTGACATTTAAAAATAAATTATTCTGTTATATCAGCTTCAGGTGCTTGGTAGCTGGTGGTGATCCAAGACTGGTTCATCTTTATGAAGGTCAGTCAATCAACCGAGTCGGTGGACAGGCGCACCCTGTGATCCATGACAAAGCCTCCAGCAGCACTGAATGTGCGTTCCGAAAGAACGCTGGATGCAGGACAGGCCAGTAGCTCAATTGCATACTGTGCAAGCTCTGGCCAGTGATCCATCCTCAAGACCTAGTAAGCCAGAGGATTTTCGGTGGGAAAGGTGTCCAAGTCTGACCTTGCCCCTAGGTATTCCTGCACCATGTATATCAGACGCTGGCGATGGTTGCTGGAACCGATCATACCTTGGGGCTGCGGACTAAAAAATTGTCTGAACGCATCGGTCAGACAGCCACCTTCTCTACCGCTCCTTCTTTGACTGACCGAAGCCTCAGCAACTCGTTGTCCAGAACCAGGAGTTTGTAACCTCCCAGTCTCTGGGAACGCATTGCACAGACCTTTCTGCAAGGCCTCCCGGAGTTGTCTCATCCTTTGCTCCCTCTGCGACGGCAAGATAAGGTCTGCAACCTTACCCTTGTACCGTGGATCAAGGAGAGTGGCCAGCCAGTAATGGTCCCTCTCCTTGATCCGAAGAATACAAGGATCCTTCCGCAGGCTTTGCAGGATCCATGCAGCGTAGGTTAGCTGAGGCATTCGGTCCGGAGTCCTCTGGGTCACTAAGGACGACATGATCCGCAGCCACCTCCTCCCAGCCACGTACAAGTCCACGGGTTTGTTGGGACTGTAAATCATCCCTAAAAGACTGCTGCTGTTGATGCTGAGTGTCATGCTCCACCTCCATGCTGACACAATCCTCCTCCTCCTCATCCTCGTCCTCTTCCTGTGTGATGGGTGGGACACAAGGAACACTGTCTGAGTAAAGGGGGCCTTGAGAGGCAAGGAAGTCCTCCTCTTCCTGCCTCTGTTCTGCCTCAAGTGCCCTGTCCATTATTCCACGCAGCGTATGCTCCAACAGGTGGACAAGAGGTACAGTGTCACTGATGCATGCACTGTCACTGCTCACCATCCTCGTGGCCTCCTCAAATGGTGCCAGGACAGTGCATGCATCCCTGATCATGCCCCAATGGCGTGGTGAAAAAAAAACCAAGCTCCCCTGACCCTGTCCTGGTGCCGTAGTCACACAGGTACTCATTGATGGCCCTCTGCTGCGTGTGCAGCCGCTGCAGCATGGCCAACGTTGAGTTACACCTGGTGGGCATGTCACAAGGCGGTTCTTGGGCAGGTTCAACTTCTTTTGCAGCTCACTTAGCCGAGCACTGGCATTATATGATCTGCGGAAATGCACACAGACTTTCCTGGCCTGCCTCAGGACATCCTGTAAGCCCGGGTACCTGCCCAAGAACCGCTGCACCACCAGGTTAAGGGCGTGAGCCACACAGGGCACATGGGTCAGTTGTCCCTGGCGGAGGGCGGAGAGGAGGTTGGTGCCATGGTCGCAAACCAACATTCCTGGCTTAAGCTGGCGTGGCGTCAACCACCTCTCGGCCTGCCCCTGCAGAGCTGACAGAACCTCTGCCCCAGTGTGGCTCCTGTCCCCCAAACACACCAGCACAAGCACAGCATGGCATCTTTTTGCCTGCGTAGCCCCTTGAAAGCCTACAGAGCACCGCTGGTTCCGAGGACAAAGCACAGGAAGAGGCCACGGAGGAAGAAGAAGAGAAGGGGGTGGAGGAGAGAGGTGTGTCACAACCAGTAGTAGCATTTTGGAGGCGTGGCGGCGGAACAACCTCCCACACTACTGCACCTTGTCCTGCATCCTTCCCAGCTGCCAGCAGAGTCACCCAATGCGCCATGAAAGAAAGGTAACGTCCATGTCCATGCCTGCTGGACCATGAGTCAGCGGTAATATGCACCTTACCGCTGACCGCCCTGTCCAGTGAGGCATGGACATTGCCTTCCACATGCCGGTAGAGAGCCGGAATCGCCTTCCGTGAGAAAAAGTGGCGTTTGGGAACCTGCCACTGAGGAACCGCACATTGCTAAAACTCACGGAAGGGGGCCGAGTCTAACAACTGAAAAGGCAGCAGTTGAATTGCTAGCAATTTGGCCAAGCTAGCATTCAACCGCTGGGCATGTGGATGGCTGGGAGTGAACTTCTTTCGACGGTCCAGCAGCTGGGGCAGGGAAATTTACCTGCTACAATCGGACGTCGGTGTACTGCTAGCAGAGTGCCAGCAAGTACTTGGCTGTGACACACCTAATTCTACACCTTCATTTCTCTCAGTGCAGGTTTCAGAGAGGACTGAAGGTATAGTGGGGTTGGAGATCCCAGCTGATGAGAAGCAAGGAGAAGTCCGCTTTATTGTGGGTCTTTAACCACTTGACCACTGGGCACTTAAACCCCCTTAATAACCAGACCAATTTTCAGCTTTCGGTGCTCTCACATTTTGAATGACAATTACTCAGTCATACAACACTGTACCCATATGAATTTTTTGTCCTTTTTTTCACACAAATAGAGCTTTCTTTTGGTGGTATTTAATCACTGTTGGGTTTTTTATTTTTTGCGCTATAAGAGAAAAAAGACTGAAAATTTTGTAAAAAAATGATTTTTTTTTCGTTTCTGTTATAACATTTTGCAAATTACTATTTTTTCTTCATAAATTTTGGCCAAAATTTATACTGCTACATATCTTTGGTAAAAATAAGTACAAATTGGTGGATATTATTTGGTCTTTGTGAAAGTTATAGAGTCCACAAGCTTTGGTGCCAATATCTGAAAATTGATCACACCTGAAGTACTGACGGCCAATCTCATTTCTTGAGACCCTAACATGCCAGAAAAGTACAAATACCCCCCAAATGACCCCTTTTTGGAAAGAAGACATTCCAAGGTATTCAGAAAGAGGCATTGTGAGTTTTTTGAAGTTGTCATTTTTTCCCACAATTCTTTGCAAAATCAAGATTTTTTTTTTCTCTTTTTTTTTTTTCACAAAATTGTCATATTAGCAGGTTATTTCTCACACACAGCATATGCATTCCACAAATTACACCCCAAAACACATTCTGCTATTACTCCCGAGTATGGCGATACCACATGTGTGAGACTTTTACACAGCGTGGCCACATACAGAGGCCCAACATGCAGGGAGCACCTTCAGGCGTTCTGGAGCGCCCAGGCCAATTCTGACATTTCTCTCCTACATGTAAAAATCATCATTTGTTTGCTAGAAAATTACATAGAATCCCAAAACATTATATATGTTTTTTTAGCAAAGACCTTAGAGAATATAATGGTGGTTGTTGCAACTTTTTATCTCGCACGATATTTGCGCAGCAATTTTTTTAACGCGTTTTTTACGGAAAAAAAATGTTTTGTGCTTAAAAAAAAAAAACAGTAAAGTTAGCCCAATGTTTTTGCATAATGTGAAAGATGAAGTTACGCCGAGTAAATAGATACCTAACATGTCACCCTTAAAAATTGCACACACTCGTGGAATGGCGCCAAACTTCGCTACTTAAAAAATCCCCATAGGCGACGCTTTAAATATTTTTACTGGTTACATGTTTTGAGTTACAGAGGAGGTCTAGGGACAAAATTATTGCTCTCGCTCTAACGTTCGCAGAGATACCTCACATGTGTGGTTTGAAAACCGTTTTCATATGTGGGCGGGACTTACGTATGCGTTCGCTTCTGTATGCAAGCTCACGGGGACAGGGGCGCTTTAAAAAAAAATATATTTTTTTATTGTTCATTTTACTTTATTTATTTTAGTTTGACATGTTTTTCCACCCCAAAAATGTTTTTGATCACTTTTATACCTATTACAAGGAACGTAAACATCCCTTGTAATAGGAATATGGCATCACAGGTCCTCTTTACAGTGAGATATGGGGTCAATAAGACTCCATATCTCACCTCTAGGCTGTGAAGCCTGAAAAAAAAACAAAAAAAAAACAACAATCCTGGCTTTGATCGTAGCGGTGAGTCGGTAGAAGCACCGGAGGGCAGCGGGAGGGGGGGACATCCCCTCTCGCCTCCCGTAAGAATGATCAAGCAGCGGAACAGCCGCTATGATTGTTGTTATGGTTTAGGGAATCGCCGGCTGAAAAAGCTAATATCTGAATGATGCCTGTAGCTGCTCCCATCATTCAGATATCTCCGCACAAAGTCAAGGATGTCATATGACGGCCGGCGGGCGGGAAGTGGTTATTGCAGAGTATTGCCGGGCATTGCGGAGTATTGCCGGGCATTGCGGAGTATTGCCGGGCATTGCGGAGTATTGCGGAGTATTGCGGACTATGGCAGGGTATTGCGGAGTATGGCAGGGTATTGCACGGGGTATTGCACAGGGGGTATTGCACAGGGTATTGCAGGGTATTGCAGAGTATTGTGCAGGGTATTGCAGAGTATTGTGCAGGGTATTGCAGAGTATTTTGCAGAGTATTGCGCAGGGTATTGCAGAGTATTGCGCAGGGTATTGCAGAGTATTGCACATGGTATTGCAGAGTATTGCACAGGGTATTGCAGAGTATTGTGCAGGGTATTGCAGAGTATTTTGCAGAGTATTGCGCAGGGTATTGCAGAGTATTGCGCAGGGTATTGCAGAGTATTGCGCAGGGTATTGCAGAGTATTGCGCAGGGTATTGCACAGGGTATTGCAGAGTATTGCGCAGGGTATTGCAGAGTATTGTGCAGGGTATTGCAGAGTATTTTGCAGGGTATTGCGCAGGGTATTGCAGAGTATTTTGCAGGGTATTGCGCAGGGTATTGCAGAGTATTGCGCAGGGTATTGCAGAGTATTGCGCAGGGTATTGCAGAGTATTGCGCAGGGTATTGCAGAGTATTTTTCAGGGTATTGCGCAGGGTATTGCAGAGTATTGCGCAGGGTATTGCAGAGTATTGCGCAGGGTATTGCAGAGTATTGCGCAGGGTATTGCAGAGTATTGCGCAGGGTATTGCACAGGGTATTGCAGGGTATTGCAGAGTATTGCGCAGGGTATTGCAGAGTATTGTGCAGGGTATTGCAGAGTATTTTGCAGGGTATTGCGCAGGGTATTGCAGAGTATTTTGCAGGGTATTGCGCAGGGTATTGCAGAGTATTGCGCAGGGTATTGCAGAGTATTGCGCAGGGTATTGCAGAGTATTGCGCAGGGTATTGCAGAGTATTGCGCAGGGTATTGCAGAGTATTTTTCAGGGTATTGCGCAGGGTATTGCAGAGTATTTTGCAGGGTATTGCGCAGGGTATTGCAGAGTATTGCGCAGGGTATTGCAGAGTATTGCGCAGGGTATTGCAGAGTATTTTGCAGGGTATTGCAGAGTATTGCGCAGGGTATTGCAGAGTATTGCGCAGGGTATTGCAGAGTATTGCGCCAGGGTATTGCAGAGTATTTTGCAGAGTATTGCGCAGGGTATTTTGCAGAGTATTGGCAGGGTGTATTGCAGAGTATTGGCAGGGTATTGCACCAGGGATGGCTGAGCAGGGATGGATGGATGGCTGGATCTGTGACTGCAATTGTCACAGATCCAGCCCACAGAGCTGCTGCTGCCATCCGCTCCCTCCCCTCTCCTCTCACACTGTACCGATCGGTACAGAGAGGGGAGGGAGGAACCGGCGTCATCACATGACGCCGGTCTGTTTACAAGTGATTGCTCCGTCATTTGACGGAGCGATCACGTGGTAAACGGCCGCTATCAGCGGCGATTTACCGCGATTCGTGATCCGCCGGGTCCTCTGGACCCGGCGGTCACGGAGTTTCCCATGTGCGCGCCCAGGGGGCGCGCGGGAGCGCGATTCTGGGAGGACGTTATATAACGTCCTCCCAGAGTTAAGCAACCACCTTGTCGACGTTATTTGTCGGCAGGTGGTTGTAAAGTGGTTAAGGTACGCTTGCCAACGAGCTGCATGGCAGGTCAACATATGTCTAGTCAAGCAAGTGGTGCCCAAGCGGCTGATGTTTTGGCCACGCGAGATACGCTTAAGACATATGTTGCAAGTAGCAGCGGTGCGATCTGATGCACTCGACTCAAAAAAGGCCCACACCAAAGAACTTTTGGAATAACGGGCAGAGGCAGCGCCCTGCACAGGCGTAGCTCTGCGGTGTGATTCAGTCGGTGTGCTGCCCTTACGCTGGCCCCCGGAGGGCATCCTGCCTCGTTGGAGATGTGCCTCCTCCTCATCCTCCTCCTCCTCTCTACTATCAGGCACCCACGTGGAGTCAGTGACCTCATCATCCCCTCCCTCCTCATCACTGGAGCCAATCTGGCAGTATGCTGCAGCTGCTGGAACATGACTGCCAGATTGCTGTCCTTCTTGAGCATCCCCTCTCTCTGCGCTCACGCTACTGCCTTCCTCTAGCTGGGTATCATCATCAGCCCCTTCGAAACGCTGGGCATCCTCCTGGAGCATGTACCCAACACTGTGCTCAAACAGTTCGGGGGACTCCTCAGGAGGACATGGTGGGTCTAGGGAAGGAGTGACTGATGATGACATTGATACGAGGGAAGAGGACGCTTTGGCAGCTGCTTTGCCAGTACCCTGAGCCTGGGTGAGAGAAGATGAGGAGGATGAGGAGGACTTGGTCATCCACTCTACCAAGTCTTCAGCATGATGCGGCTCAACACGTCCAGCTGCCGAAAATAAGGACAAGAGTGTCCCATGGCCACGTGCTGATGACAATGCACCGCGTCCACGACCAGCACTGTTGTCTCTAGACACAGTGCCTGCTTGCCCTCTTTTATTGGCTCGTGACTGTCTGCCTCTCTTTTTTGGCCTTTCAGACATAGTAATGGCCTGCAGGGAGATGGGAAAACCAGCAATTGGGTAGTGTATATTGTGCTGGAGGCACACAACACCCACTAACTCCAGCAGATGCCTTTATTAGAGAACAGCAATGACGGGTATATACAGGTGTATACTGTACTAGGGCACACAACACCCACTAACTCCTGCAGATGCCTGTATTAGAGAACAGCAATGACGGGTATATACAGGTGTATACTGTGCCACTAACTCCTGCAGATGCCTGTATTAGAGAACAGCAATGACGGGTATATACAGGTGTATACTGTGCCACTAACTCCTGCAGATGCCTGTATTAGAGAACAGCAATGACGGGTATATACAGGTGTATACTGTGCCACTAACTCCTGCAGATGCTTGTATTAGAGAACAGCAATGACGGGTATATACAGGCGTATACTGTGCCACTAACTCCTGCAGATGCCTGTATTAGAGAACAGCAATGACGGGTATATACAGGTGTATACTTTGCTGGGGCACACAATACCCACTAACTGCTGCAGATGCCTGAGAAAAGAACACACTGTCCCTGCCTGCCTATCTAGCTTAGAGAACAGCAATAAAGTGTAGATCCAGGTGTATACTGTGCTGGAGGCACACAACACCCACTAACTCCTGCAGATGCCTGAGAAAAGAATAGAACATAGAACACACTGTCCCTGCCTATGTATCTCTTTCCCTGCACGCCGGAACACACTGCACAAGGCCGCCGCGCTGGCGGCCTTTTATAGTGTGGGGCGTGTACTAAACCCCCCTGAGCTATGATTGGCCACAGGCATCCTGCCTGTGGCCAATTATGGCTCTCCTCGCTGCCGGCGCTGTGATTGGCCAAGCATGCGGGGTCACAGTGCATGCTTGGCCAATCACAGCGCCAGGATTGCACTGCGATGGCGCAGTGTATTGTGGGCCGTTCGCGTCACTCGAATTTGGCGCGAACGGCCCATAACGTTCGATCTTCGGCGAACGATCGAACAGCCGATGTTCGAGACGAACGTATGTTCGACTCGAACACGAAGCTCATCCCTACTGCTCAGAAAAGTCCTGAGTCTCTGTAGCTCAATCTCAATCACTTCAAATATAAATATAGCTTACAAGACTGATGTAATTTTTTCCTAAAGCTACGGAATGAGGTATGTGGCCAAGGTTCTGAAGAATCCCTTACAAAAAAGTTCCCAGATGCAACAGAAGATGAACTATTAAAGGGTAGATTGTTTACTTACTGGTTTTATCAGTATTTAGATATGAACTGTAACGACACCCCCCAATATGAAAGAGGTTAACGCCATTTAGAATATTCCCTCTCTGAACACACAACCACTATCGACCCTCCACAGCCAGGCGACCACTTCCCATAGGATTAATCCTTCCAGAGATACGAGACAACGCTCTGTATTTCAAGTTCCAAAACAGGGAATGACTTTATTTTCAAAACACATGGTAACACATTTCTCTTCAAAACCCTTCCCTCCCATCCTTGGGGGAACAGGGCGGGTTAAATTGTCCAATGACAATGGTGATACAGGTCAGGTGTGTTCAAACTTCTCCTTTGATAACCAGTCTTAGCAGGAGGGGTGATCCCCCCCCCCTCCTCACAGAAGACACTTAAACATCCCATAATAATAGGCAGCCAGACGGTCTACTAAGCTCCAATCCACATCATCACAATGAAAGGACCTGTAGCATAGGTGAGGTTCATTAGCATTACACAAGCAGATAGGTGACACATCAGCATCTCTCAAATAACCTGTTTAGTTCAGAGTCGAACACCAGTCCATTTTGGGGATTAATATTACCATTTCAATTCCAAGCAATCCAAGCCATATTCTTAATGTCCATTATTTCCTGGCTCACCCTGTGTCCAAAGTGACCCCCCTGTCACACAATCACAGATTATAGTGGGGGTTTTCATTCACCCTGTGCCCCTAAGGGAGACACAGGGTGGTTGACACATAAGAGGCATTGGGGAAGCTGAAGCAAGGGTATCCCATACTGTCCAAGAGATTCTGGGTTCCCCGGGCGCTCCCGTTACATGAAGATTACAGTGACCTCCAAAAAAAAAAAAAGTATACCGCTAGGCTGATGGCTTGAAGGGACTCCTACCCTTAGACCCCTTTCACACTGGGGCGGTTTGCAGGCGCTTACGCGCTAAAAATAGCGCATGCAAACGGACCCTAAACAGCGGCTGCTGTTTCTCCGGCAAACATGGCTTTCACACTGGAGGGCTTTCACACTGGAGCGGTGCGCTAGCAGGATCGCTCCAAAAGTCCTGCTAGCCACATCTTTTGAGCGGTGTGTTTACCACTCCTCCACCGCTTCTTCCCATTGAAAGCAATGGGAAACCGCGGCTATACCGCCGGCAATGCGCATCCGCAGAGGCGCATTGTGGGCGGTATTAACCCTTTTTCGGCCGCTAGCGGGCGAATACCGCCTCGAAATTAGCAGCAAAACGCCGCTAAAAATAGCGGCGCTTTACCGCTACCACTCCAATGTGAAAGGGGCCTTAATGTGTTGCTTCTATTAAAGTTTAACTCTAGACAAACTGCTAAATGCACAGATGATGAATATATAAGAAAGCTGACAAAGGATTTGTATTTTTGTCTATCCTCAAAATTTTTATAGCCTTGCCAGACAGCACAGACCACTTATGTGGTCTATGTATGGTACCACCACCATGTGGTGTACGTATGGTACCACTTATATTTAAGGAATACAGTGGTGTCTTCTCTCTACCCCCACCTGCTGAATGGGCAATTAAAGAGCACCAGCAGACCAATGAGAGTTATTTGTCTGCTCACTGTGCCCTCTCCTCCTACACAGTGTGCATTCGGGGACACGTACCCACACCCACGCGGATGTCAAATCAGATGCAAGATGTTTAAAAAGTACTTTTATATTAAACAAAGCATTGTTTTGTATTCAATATATTGAATATATTGGCCGCACTGTTAGCATGCTTCATATAAGGTTGAGTGAACATGTGGCCAATATAAAGAAAGATTTTCCAAAGCACAGTTTATCAAGGCACTACGATTTATGTCATAATCGAGATCCTGGAGGTACTGTATTCTTTGGGATTGACAAGTACGATAACAATTGGAGAGGAAGTCATACGATCAGAGAAATATCACGCTTAGAGACCAAGTGGATATATCAGGTCAAATGTTATGCTCCCCATGGAATGAACATTGAGTGGGACGTTAATTCCTTCATCAATAATGGTTGATTGATGAGGTGATGTTATTGTACCCTAGGTCTGTCTCCTCTAGTTTATATAGTTTTAGGTTTTAGAGTGTTTTTCTTCTGTAAATTTGTATTTGGTTTATACAGTTAGACTGATGTCGATTTTAATTTAAATGATTTGTGTTCAGTCATATTCCTGTTAAACCACAAGATGGTGGTGTTTCCTGGTGCGGTTGCTATAACATGTAATATTGTAGATCTATACCGGGGTGCCCAACCAGTGGCCCGCGGAGCCCTCTGATGTGGCCCGCGAGGCCGTGACCTCCTTCTGTGGGATGGCAGATTGGCAAGCCCAGATCATGGGTTGCAGGCCCGCCATCCCAGAGCATCTGTGTTAACCACTTCAGCCCCGGACCATTTTGGCTGGTTAAAGACCAGGCCCCTTTTTGCGATTCGGCACTGCTTCGCTTTAACTGACAATTGCACGGTCGTGCAAAGTGGCTTCCAAACAAAATTGACATCCTTTTTTCCCACAGATAGAGCTTTCTTTTGGTGGTATTTGATCACCTCTGCGGTTTTTATTTTTTGCGCTATAAACAAAAATTGAGCGACAATTTTTCCCACAGTTTAGGCCGATACGTATTCTTCTACATATTTTTGGTAAGCGTTTATTGTTTGGATTGCGCAAAAGTTATAGTGTCTACAAAATAGGGGGTAGTTTTATGGCATTTTTATTAATATTTTTTTTTTTTTACTAGTAATGGCGGCGATCAGCGATTTTTATTATGACTGCGACATTATGGTGAACACATCGGACAATTTTGACACATTTTTGGGACCATTGTAATTTTTACAGCGATGAGTGCACTGATTACTGTGAAAATGACACTGGCAGTGAAGGGTTTAACCTCTAGGTGGCGCTGTAGGGCTTAAGTGTGACCTAATGAGTGATTCTTACTGTAGGGGGGCGTGGCTTGGCGTGTGACATCACTGATCGTCGTTCCCAGGGAACAGACGATCACTGACATGCCACTAGGAAGAACGGGGAAAGGTTTGTTTACACTTACCTCTCCCCGTTCTTCAGCTCTGCGACCCGATCGCGGGACACCGGCGGCGATCGGGTCCGCTGGTCCCGCGGGTCACGCAGGCGCGGTCATGGAGCTTCGGCTTGGGTCGCGAGCGCGCCTCCGGCGGTGCCCGCGCATGAGACCCATTGACAGGTTCTTAAAGGGGACGTACCTGTACGCCCTTGTGCCTGTCCGTGCCATTCTGTCGAAGTACATTGTTGTGCGGCGGTCCTTAAGTGGTTAATGAAGTGCGCAAAGCAAGCGGCTGTGGAGCAGAGCTGTATATGCTGATGCTTCCTGTACAGCGCCGTCTCCTGTCACAGGCAGAGTGATACCAAATGCACTCTCCCTGGGACAGCAACAGCAGGCGATACCTGAATGGAAGACTGTTATTAAAGATCAGTTTATTACTAAAATTGCAATGTATGTATGGGCATATCTGAGCAGTGGTTACTGGGCTGCTTTCAAACTGATCCACAGGTGCAGTGCACCTTCAGGTTACCTGCACTTTGCCATAGACTTCTCTTATTACCTGCAGGTTTGGTGCGCTTTCAGAAAGTGCACCACACTTCCAGAATATAATAGAAGTCTATGGCAAAGTGTAGCTAACCCACCGGAAAGACACAGGTGCACTGCGCTGCATTCGTGTGAAAACAGTCCTAGGCCCCTTTCACACAATCAGTCTGACCGAATCGGACCCTCCATTCACCTCTATGAAACGGCAGATGTAAACAGATGTGTCCATTTTTATCCGGGCAGATCGGCTCAGAGGACCCATAGAGTAGAGTGGGCTGTGTCCGTGTCCTCTCTGCACGGACCTGTCATCCGCCTGCTCCGCTCATTGTGGCCCACGACCGATTACCAAGTCGCTTAAGTGGCCCTTGCTCTTCAAAAGGTTGGGTACCCCTGGTCTATACTAGAGGTCGACCAATATATCGGCCGGCCGATTCATCGGACGATATTTTGCCTTTTTAAAGAAATCGGCATCGGCCAATTATTATGTAAAAAAAAGGCCGATTGTAAAGGGCTCTGAGGCAGGGGCGTGCTGGGTGGAAATCCACCCCCCCCCCCCCGGCCGCCCACTGTCTATTCTAAATGGCTGCTATCACGGCCGTTGCCTGCTGACTTTTTTTTTTCCCAGTGGAGGAAGTCCGCAGCGGCGGCCGCCGATTAGCTGTTACTGGCCGCGCTGCATTCTGGGGTTTGTAGACTGGAGGCAGAGGCGGGGCACGCAGCACGTCAGGGGACGAATGGAGCTGTATTTGGCCAGGCGAGGGAATGGAACGGAGCCGGGAGTGCTCCGCTGGTGGGCACTGATGAGGTGGCAGTGAATTACATTATTGAGCTGTACTGGTGGGCACTGATGAGCTGTACTGGTGGGCACTGATGAGCTGTACTGGTGGCCACTGATGAGCTGTACTGGCGGGCACTGATGAGCTGTACTGGCGGGCACTGATGAGCTGTACTGGCGGGCACTGATGAGCTGTACTGGCGGGCACTGATGAGCTGTACTGGTGGGCACTGATGAGCTGTACTGGCGGGCACTGATGAGCTGTACTGGTGGGCACTGATGAGCTGTATTGGTGGGCACTGATGAGCTGTATTGGTGGGCACTGATGAGCTGTACTGGTGGGCACCGATGAGCTGTACTGGTGGGCACTGGTTGGCACTGGTGAGATGCACTGGTTGGCACTGGTGAGATGCACTGGTGGGCACTGATGGGATGCACTGGTGGGCACTGATGAGGTGGCACTGATGGACACCAATGAGGTGGCACTGATGGACACTGATAGGCTGCACCGGTGGGCTGCACTGGTGTGCACTGATGAGGTGGCACTGACAGGCTGAACTGGTGGGCACTAATGAGGTGGCACTGGTGGGCATTGATGAGGTGGCACTGACAGGCTAAACTGGTGGGCACTAATGAGGTGGCACTGATGGACACTGATAGGCTGCACCCCACCTCTCCACCCTAAACAATAACAATAGCCCATTGTTAAGCCATCCCATATATATTATGAGCTCAACGTACGTATGGCCACGCCCCTGACGACGTCCGTGATGACGAAATGCGTAGGGAGGAGCCTATGACATGTGACGCGACTTGTGTACTGGGACGCAGCGACCATTGTTCTGGTTAGGAAATGCCAGATGTTTCCTTTGTTTGTTATTATTCACCTAAATGTGAGCGTAACGATTTTTACATTTTCTAATTAAATGATGGTTGGGATGTCTACACTATGAGTGTTTTTTTCTTTCTGTTGGGTACTACATGACGTGGAGGAGCTGTTTTGATTATTACCATACAGTTGCTGATCTGACAATGAGAGACATCTAGTCTTGCTGTTATCTACCTGAAGGAGCTGAAGCCCTTTTTCCCCCATGCTACTGAGGAGCGGTTTTTGAAAAATACCTATGGTTGTTTTATCTACCTGAGGGTAAAGGCCTGTACACACGGTCTGACTTTTTGCCAACAAAACTTCAAAATGAGCAAGTTTTCCCAAAAATTTGACCGTGTGTACGCTCCATCGGACAAACTTTTTCGGTTTTCATCGGACAAAAATTCGCTCTGCAAACGGACAACCTTTTCGGCAACAAAAGTCCGATGGTGTAAAGTCCGACCGTGTGTACAGAAATCCATCGGACTTTTGTCCCAAGTACAAATACGCATGCCCAGAACCAATGTTAAAATCAACCAACAATAGCAGAAGTTGACCAAAGGGTGGCGGTAAAGAGCAGAAAAGAGCAGAATAACCACGTGATGTTGGGAAAGTTTTGGGAAAGTTTGCAGAAAAGTCCTGCCGTGTGTATGCTATGGGTGTGCCCGGCCAACTCCCTTCGGACAAAAATCCACAGAAAAGTTTGTTTGAAGTCCGACTGTGCGTACGAGGCTTTAGAGGCAGTGTGTTTAGGTGATGGTGGCGGTATCCTTACCTTTGGATTCTTTAAGCTTCAGCATTATTGTAACGAGCCCCTTTGCTCGCTCGGCTCCACTCTCCCGACACTCCTCTGCTCTATTGGATCATCCGGTGCTCCAGGATTCAAACTACCGCTATGTGCCATTCGAATCCATTTGTGGTCGGTCAGAACAAACACCAGGCAGGCTGTATGTAAGTTTAACCAAGAGAGAGTTTATTAGAACCAAAAATCAAGTCTTATATACAGTAACAGAGGGTGTAACCAGAACATAAATTAACATGAGCTAATTAACTAAATCCTTTAGCCAGCCAAGGTGACTCATAGAAATGACCTGTCAGGGTAGACATCCCGTCTCCGGTCTTCACCTGCTATACAATAGCCATTATCATAAGTGTAAACATCACACATTTTAGCACAGAGGACAGACAGATGGCTGGAGGTGATTGTATTCACATATCCTTAGTGTGAAGGTGTGAACGTCCCAACAGTATGCCTCAGTCACTCTAATATGGCATATACAGGGTCCCCAGAGTCTGTGTGTCCTGGGGGGACATGGACCCGAATCCAAAGCAACACCCCCTCAAGGGTCCCCAGTCATACAGCTCACAAAGAGCACCGTTCCCCCAAATGCCAGGGCCCACGGTCGCAAGGCAGGAGGCCCGCACCCAGTCCCCTCCAAAAGCCTCTGTCCCGGCCAGGTCCGTCACACATCTCCCCTTTCGGCAGGAAACTAACATAGGAGGAGACCCCAAACGGGTTGACTCCGAAGTTAGTCCATAGTTCTATTCCCCCAATGCCAGTATCCACACAGTACCCCAAATAAATTGCTCCAAACAGAGCATTTCTTACCCAGCCAACCTCTGCCTCTCTCAGAGAACATACCCACCGCTGGGGAGAGGCCTGGACTGGGCCTTCTCCCTGGAGTCCTTTCTGCCGCTGGAGAGAAGACAGGGTGACTGGGCTCAGTCCGTCATGCTGTTGGGGATCTGGGTCGACTGCCCGGCATCCCTGGGGTATACAAGTGAAGACTGAAGTCCCATCCACTTGTGGTAGGTGAAAATCCCCCAGTGCTTGCAAAGCAAGGCTGACATCCTCCTGTCTCAGTGTCACACCATTTTCTGGGGTTGTGTCAGTGAGGACTGAAGTCCCATCCAATACCACAGGACCTCCCTCTTCGGTTAGTTGAGAGCAGAGGTCCGTGGCACTCTGCTCTGTTGCCAGCTCTTCTGCTGGGTTGCTGTGAGTGCAGACCGCAGTCCCATCCACCGATATCCGCTCCTGTGGCAGTTGTGTGCCGATGCCAGTAGCATTCTGCCCTGCTGCCAGTGATTCAGCTGGGAGTAAAAGCTTTACTGCCTCAGCTTGTTGCTGGGGAGAGGGGCCAACTGCCCCGGCTCCCTGAAACTCCACAGTGGTTTCCGGTGCTGGGCAGAGGTGGGTATCACTCTGCCCTGTTGCCAGCACTTCTGCTGGGTTGCTGTGAGTGGAGACCGCAGTCCCATCCACCGATATCCGCTCCTGTGGCAGTTGTGTGCCGATGCCAGTAGCATTCTGCCCTGCTGCCAGTGATTCAGCTGGGAGTAAAAGCTTTACTGCCTCAGTTTGTTGCTGGGGAGAGGGGCCAACTGCCTCGGCTCCCTGAAACTCCACAGTGGTTTCCGGTGCTGGGCAGAGATGGGTATCACTCTGCCCTGTTGCCAGCACTTCTGCTGGGGACTCCACACCATCTGCTCTGGTTAACTGTTGGGGGGGGAGATGGCCTGCTTCTCCTCCCTGCATCTCTCGCAACCTCCTTCCGAATTCCTCTTTAGGCGTTGTCTCCGATTGCCATATTACCGCCATTCTCCACTCATGTTGCCGCTCTAGTTCTCTCTTTTGTCGCTCTCGTTCTCTCTCTTGTCGCTCTCGTTCTCTCTCTTGTCGCTCTCGTTCTCTCTCTTGTCGCGCATCCTGCAGCTGGATGTCTTTAATGGCTTCCTGTATGGCGGTCTCTGATGGGTTAGCCCCATATAATGCCAACCGCTGCTGCACTCGTTGCTGAAACAAATCTTCAACTGACCGGGGTCCTGCATCACCCTTCTTCTGGTCCATCTCGGCTCTCAAGTAGGTCTTTCAGCATGACTTTCCTGCAGGCTGCATAGCTGGTCATTCACTGTGGTGGTTTGGAGTGTCCCAGTAACTGGAGAGCAAATCCCACCGCTGCCAACCAATGTAACGAGCCCCTTTGCTCGCTCGGCTCCACTCTCCCGACACTCCTCTGCTCTATTGGATCATCCGGTGCTCCAGGATTCAAACTACCGCTATGTGCCATTCGAATCCATTTGTGGTCGGTCAGAACAAACACCAGGCAGGCTGTATGTAAGTTTAACCAAGAGAGAGTTTATTAGAACCAAAAATCAAGTCTTATATACAGTAACAGAGGGTGTAACCAGAACATAAATTAACATGAGCTAATTAACTAAATCCTTTAGCCAGCCAAGGTGACTCATAGAAATGACCTGTCAGGGTAGACATCCCGTCTCCGGTCTTCACCTGCTATACAATAGCCATTATCATAAGTGTAAACATCACACATTTTAGCACAGAGGACAGACAGATGGCTGGAGGTGATTGTATTCGCATATCCTTAGTGTGAAGGTGTGAACGTCCCAACAGTATGCCTCAGTCACTCTAATATGGCATATACAGGGTCCCCAGAGTCTGTGTGTCCTGGGGGGACATGGACCCGAATCCAAAGCAACACCCCCTCAAGGGTCCCCAGTCATACAGCTCACAAAGAGCACCGTTCCCCCAAATGCCAGGGCCCACGGTCGCAAGGCAGGAGGCCCGCACCCAGTCCCCTCCAAAAGCCTCTGTCCCGGCCAGGTCCGTCACAATTATTATCATGGACTTTTAGATATATCTGCTGTATTATTAATTTATTGCACTAAATGTTTATGTGGGACTTTGATATAGTTCCTATTAGTGCTGCACCATTTTTTATATCTGAGTATGACTTGCTGGAGAAGGACAGTCACAATTAGTTTATAACCACAATTTAGGGGTGATACATTTTGACATAGATATCTCCAACATGAACAAAATTCAAAAATCAAAGACAGTCAAAACAGAACTGAAAAAATGTTCTTGTTCAAGGCCACAAAACTGTAACACAACACTGGCAGTCATGGAGCCACCATGTTGGCTAGACATTCTTATCTTATGTTGGAACCCTGCTATAGTGGCCCCAGATGGATTTAACATCATTGACATGACAGCTGGTGGTCAGATTCATCCAGACCAGAGAAGGAACCTCAGTTCTGTATCCAAAGTGCTTCAACATGCTCCTTCCAGTAAGCTCTTTGATGGAGAAAATGCTCACCTGACTTCCAAGAGCAACTACCTGTCTCAGACCTACCAGAAGTTCAGGTTTACATTTGTGCTCATAAGTTTACATACACTGGCAGAATTTATGATTTCTTGGCCATTTTTCAGAGAATATGAATGATAAAACAAAAACTTTTCTTTCACTAATGGTTAGAGCCCATTCACATAGGGGCGTCTTTGGATCCGACTCCAAATCGCCCCAGGTCACCCCTAGTCGCCTCAGGTCGCGCTGGCTGAAGAAATCAATGTAAGTTAATGGAGCCATCCTTATGCACACTACTGCAGTCGCTCCGACTTCAAAAAAGGTCCCTGTACTACTTCAATCAGACTCCTAGGCGACCTGTAACCATTCATTTCAATGGGAGTCGCCTCTCACTGTCCTAATAGGAGCAACTCTCCAGGAAGAAAACATACATTTATCAGGCAAACCTCTCCCTCACCCCTCCCTCCCACAGAGCTGATTCTTGTTTGATTGGCCGCTGGAATGTCTCCTGTCCTGCAGGCAACTTGGAGTTGCCTTGTAAATAGCTCCAGGTCTCGCTGTGATTCATTCTCAAGTCGTGTCTGAGTTGCCTCATAAAATCGCGCTGGAAGTCGTGTTGCCCCTGTGTGAATGGGCTCTTAGTGTTTGGCTGAAACCATTTATTATCAATCAACTGTGTTTATTCTTTTTAAATCATAATGGCAACAAAAACTACCCAAATGTCCCTGGTCAAAAGTTTACATACCCCAGTATTGCCCCCTTTAGCATCAATGACAGCTTGAGTCTTTTGTGGTATTTGTGTGTAGCGGTTGGTTGCTACAAGTTACAACGTCCACACATTCCACCCTGCTGCCAGACATCCATTAGAAGACACACTCCTTTAGTCAATGAACAGTCTCTTGCTTGTTCTTGTTATTTTATTAGGGGAGTAAACTTGGTTGGGGAAAGGGACATGGGATGCCCATAGAACAAATTAGTACTTTGAAGAATATAGTAACTGTGTCACACTTCTCAGAAAGGACAAGATGGCTGACCCTAAACTTGACAGTCTTTTACCTCAGAACACTTCTTCCTCCAGCACACTGCTTGACAGTCTTTTACCTCAGAACACTTCTTCCTCCAGCACACTGCTTGACAGACTTTTACCTCAGAACACTTCTTCTTAGTAACTCAGTCTTAATAATCCTGTCACACCATCAGAACTTGACTAGGCCTCACTCTGAATACGTCCCAGTTAATTTCGTTGATGACCCTTTGTAGGCCGGGGCCTGCTGCACAACTTTATGGCAGCAACCACTTACCTGAGAAGATTAAATGGTGATGGACTACTGATCCCAGCAAGTCCGACTTGCAAATCCTGCCTGCCCTCATGGCTGCATTGATATGACACAAACTCCACAGATCTCTCCCCTGTGCTTTCACTCACCGACACCTGCCCTGGATCCTTACTTCTGACGTGCGGACCAACTGCCTTTTCCAGCTCCTGTTGCAGGACACCTCTCCATGCCCATGTAAGGAGAGACTCCCTCCCAGCTCCCGAGCTCATCCGCCTGAGTTACACCCCCCCAGATGGGGGTGTCCCTCCTGCACTACAGTCTAGCACTCCCTCCTTCAGTTCACCCAGCAGGAGACTGACCATGGGTATATGTTTGAGGCCTGCCCCCTGCCAATCCTAATTGGGGATTGGTCAGAGCTCCTCACATGTACCCCATGTCACTCTAGCTCTCAGCCCTGCCTCTTTTCCAGAACCTTCTCCCTGGAAACAGAGGAGGCGCCCAAGAACCAAAGTACATGTCAGTCACCTACTGCTACACTAAACCACTCCCCTGCCACCAGATAAAGAACAAAGAGACCTAGCTCGCAGTATAGGCCTGCTTAAATTTACCTGCACTGGCAGCTTACACAAAAACCCTACACTTAGCACCTACCTAAGGTAGAGGGTGCTACATGTGGATGAGCCACCAGTTCCTGTAAATTCTTGGGCTGTCTTGCATGAACTGCACGTTTGAGAATTACCCAGAGTGGCTCAATGATATTGAGGTCAGGAGATTGGGATGGCCACTCCAGAACCTTTACTTTATTCTGCTGCAGCCAATGACAGGTCGACTTGGCCTTGTGTTTTCGATCATTGTCATCTTGGAATGTCCAAGTACATCCAATGCGCAGTTTTTTGGCTGATAAATGCAAATGTTCCTCCAGTATTTTTTGATAACATACTGCATTCATCTTGCCAACAATTGTGACCAAATTTCCTGTGCTTGGGTAGTTCACACATCCCCAAAAGATCAGCGATCCACCTCTGTGTTTCACAGTAGGAATGGTGTACCTTTCATCATAAGCCTTGTTGACTCCACTCCAAATGTAGTGTTTATGGTTGTGACCAAAAAGCACTATTTTGGTCTCATCACTGCAAATGACGTTGTGCCAGAAGGTTTAAGGCTTGTCTCTGTGCTGTTTGGCATATTGTAAACGGGATACTTTATGGCGTTTGCGTAGTAATGGCTTTCTTCTGGCAACTCGACCATGCAGCCCATCTTTCTTCAAGTGCCTCCTTATTGTGCATCTTGAAACAGCCACACCACATGTTTTCAGAGAGTCCTGTATTTCATCTGAAGTTATTGGCTTTTCTTTGCATCCCGAAAAATTTTCCTGGCAGTTGTGGCTGAAATTTTAGTTGGTCTACCTGACCGTGGTTTGGTTTCAGCAGAACCCCTCATTTTCCACTTCTTGATTAGAGTTTGAACACTGCTGATTGGCATTCTCAATTATCTTTTTATATCCCCTTCTTGTTTTATACAGTTCAACTACCTTTGCCTGCAGATCCTTTGACAATTTTTTTGCTTTCCCCATGACTCAGAATCCAGAAACATCAGTGCAGCACTGGATGAAAGATGCAAGGGACTGTCAGGAGTCCAGAAACTCATTGACCTTTTATACACACACATTAATTATAAGCAAACAGATCACAGGTGAGGATGGTTACGTTTAATAGCCATTCAACCCCCTTTGTGTCAACTTGTGTGCATGTTATCAGGCCAAAATCACCAGGGTATGTAAACTTTTGATCAGGGTCATTTGGGTAGTTTCTGTTGTCATTATGATTTAAAAGGAGTAAACACAATTGATGGGTAATAAATGGCTTCAGCCAAACACTAACCATGAGTAAAAAAAATGTTTTTGTGTTATCATTCATATTCTCTGAAAAATGGCCAAGAAATCATAAATTCTGCCAGGGTATGTAAACTTATGAGCACAACTGTATATGCTTTCCTGGTGGTATTCTCTGTTTAGGAAAACAAACAATATGTTCCTTGTGGCAATTTTCTTTAAGAGGCCATTTTGTTAACTAGGTGCAGAATGCATGAAATGATGTGATGCCATTTTCTACTCTTAAAAGTTTTAGAAAAATGCTGCTTATGTAATCACTAGCAATCTGTATCTCATAAAAATATACGACACGCAGAACGGGCAAAGACGTGGGAACCTTGATCTGGGGGCACATGCTCAACCAACTTGTTCATTCATGGTAGATGACGATTTCTGTAGGGTTAAAGAAAGTGTGCCACAATTGATGGACATGAAAGCTATGTTTTCCTGGTTTATTGGGACACACCTTCCAATCTTCCAACAAAAACTTCCTTTGCTACTCTCAGCATTTTGGCCACATGACATCCCAGAGCAGCAAAGGAACATGGCACCGGCAGACTTCTTCTTTCCAAACTATGTCTGCAGATCTGAATGGGGGGAGCAGATAGCTAAAGAACACCCATCATATGTCACTGACTGTGGATTTCGGTGTTATTAAGATCTGAATGGAGGGTGCACAGAGGGTGGCCCATACAGGGCGAACCACCCAACAAAATTTTCATTGAACTACGTTATCTGATTATCTTATTTTAGACCCAGTGATATCACCACTAGGGGGCCTTTGTGCTTTTCTATACAATGCAGGCAGATCATGGCTGGTGGGAGGGACCAGCAGGGTGCTGTACTTAGCGTCCTGAACACAGGAAGTTGTGTTAATGTCTACATGTGATGCTGAGCCTCTATGATTGAAGGAAATTAAATCCACAGAATAAAAGAGGTGGGTCAGGCACCCTCTTAGTCTATCAGAAGGCCTAAATGTTGCTGGACGTTCTCCAGCCAGTAAATGAAGCAGGTTTTGTCTGACTTGCTGCAGCTTCCAATGCACACTGTGAGAAGCAAATCAGAGTAACCAATTTTTGGGACAAGTGAGAAGCCTATAAAACTGCGCAGGGTAGGAAGGTAAAGCCGAAGTTCAGTTTTAAGCATACAGATACAACGAATATCAAATAGCATGGCAATTTGATGTTTTTATGTGATGTTGTATGATATTCATATGATAACAAATGTAATTGTAAGAATTTTTCATTTAGAAAATTCTTTCAAGCTGCTTGTGAAGTTCCAGAACCAGAGGAGAAATTCAATATTGATGAGTATTCTGACCTGGTGACGCTAAGCAAGCCTATCATATACATCTCAATAGAAGAGATCATCAATACCCACTCAGTAAGTAGACATAGTGATTCCTGGTATATGCACATCTGTACTTTTGTAGCATAAATACCAAATTTAGAAAACCACTTTACCCCTACAAGCAGGTATTTATTTTATCATGAGGAGTTCTTGAAAGGACAACACAACAGAAAACCGATTTTCTCTATGTTCGGTCAATGTCAGCTATGGTCAGGGGCGGACTGACCATTCGGCCGCTGCCCGAGGGCCCGGCCAGCAGGGGGCCCCACAGGGAGCTAAGACTGGTAGTTGTTGGTCCCAAGTCTAGCATAGTAGTGCAATGGTTAACACCCTTGTCCTCTAGCCTGGGTTCTGTTTCTACCATGAAAACTGTCTGTATGAAATTTGTATTGCCTTGATTTCCTCTGAAGACCTTATTTTCTTTTGTTACACTGTAACGTAACATTATATTATTGAGTATGTAATTGAAAACTCCTATCTTCTCTCATTAGTCTGTTGGATCGGAACTAAAGCTACATTAAAAGAAATGCAAGCAAACAGGCTTTTTATAGCAGAAAAGACATTCTATGATTCTTCAATTAAACAAACTTATCCGCCTGATTGCAATCTTCTAATTAATGTGCACTGAGCTGTGCATGTGCAGCCCAGCATTCATCCTCAGTACACTACAGTAGTGCAGAAATGAATGACTTCCATGTACATGCACGAAAATCATGTGATACCCCCACCAGCCAATCAAGACAGGTGAAATCTGAGGACAAGCTGTCAGCACCCAGCAAGGCATCTATTAGTCACTACTGGAACAGAGGGGATTATCTATGGATCACCATAGGATGTATTTTCTCAGTTAGGAGCCTGCCTGCTCACAATATATATATATATTTTTTAGTTTAGTTACGCTTAAAAATTTCTGTCCTAATTTGTATCCCTCCTGTAATATCAGAACTTCACCCACACACATTTCTGTACATACTGAAGGAGTGCTGCCATTATATTATTGCCTTCTGTAACAGTATTTACTGTTTTAAACTGTTGGATCCAGATTACATTAGTCATCATTTCTTATCTCAGGCTGTTCATCATTCCAGTCTTGGATGTGACCTGCACTGGAGCATTGCACTTAGTAATACATCCCATGTTATCCATAATTAATAACGTGTATTCAAAACAGATGTTTAAGGCTTGTAGTACCGACCTTTTTTACAGCGATATATTTTATAGGAATTAGGTCTCAGACATAGGACTGGCCTTGATTTTCTTATAAGGAAACTCACAAATCCTGTTTGTTTTTCCGTATAACAATATTTACCGTGCCTTGCAAAAGTATTCACCCCCCTTGGCATTTTTCGTGTTTTGTTGCCTCACAACCTGGAATTAACATGGATTGTTTGAGGATTTGCATCATTTAATTTACAAAACATGTCCACAACTTTGAAGATGTTTTTTTTTTTTATTACTGTGAAGCAAACTACAAAAAGACAAAATAACAGAAAAAGTCAATGTGCATAACTATTCACCCCCCTTAAAGTCAATACTTTGTAGAGCCATCTTTTGCGGCTATCACAGCTCCAAGTCGCTTTGGATAAGTCTCTATGAGCTTGCCACATATTACCACTGGGATTTTCGCCCATTCCTCCTTGCAAAACTGCTCCAGCTCCTTCAAGTTGGATGGTTTGCGCTTGTGAACAGCAATCTTTAAGTCTGACCACAGATTTTCTATTGGACTGAGGTCTGGGCTTTGACTAGGCCATTCCAACACATTTACATGTTTCCCCTTAAACCACTCAAGTGTTGCTTTAGAAGTGTGTTTGGGGTCATTGTCCTGCTGGAAGGTGAACCTCCGTCCTAGCCTCAAATCACACACAGAGTGGTACAGGTTTTGCTCAAGAATATCCCTGTATTTAGCACCATCCATCTTTCCCTCAACTCTGACCAGTTTCCCAGTCCTAACTGCTGAAAAACATCCTCACAGCATGATGCTGCCACCACCATGTTTCACTGCGGGGATTGTGTTCTTTGGGTGATGTGATGGGTTTGTGCCAAACATAGCGTTTTCGTTGATGGCCAAAAAGTTCAATTTTAGTCTCATCAGACCAGAGCACCTTCCTCCATACATTTTGGGAGTCTCCCACATGCCTTTTCGCAAACTCAAAACGTGCCATTTTGTTTTTTGCTGAAAGTAATGGCTTTCTTCTGGCCACTCTGCCATAAAGCCCA
Organism: Rana muscosa; assembly: GCA_029206835.1. Classification (NCBI taxonomy): domain Eukaryota; kingdom Metazoa; phylum Chordata; class Amphibia; order Anura; family Ranidae; genus Rana; species Rana muscosa. Next base: position 1,104,835,370 of record CM055116.1, read on the forward strand.
ACTCTATGGAGCGTACGGCTTATTGTCGTCCTATGTACAGATATTCCAGTCTCTGCTGTGGAACTCTGCAGCTCCTCCAGGGTTACCTTAGGTCTCTGTGCTGCCTCTCTGGTTAATGCACTCCTTCCCCGGTCCGTGAGTTTTGGTGTGCGGCCTTCTCTTGGCAGGTTTGCTGTTGTGCCATGTTCTTTCTCCTAGAGATCATCAAAGATTTGGATATGTTTTTAGAACCAAACCCTGACTTTTACTTTTCAACAACATTGTCCCTTACTTGTTTGGAGAGTTCCTTGGTCTTCATGGCAGTGTTTGGTTAGTGGTGCCTCTTGCTTAGGTGTTGCAGCCTCTGGGGCCTTTCAAAAAGGTTTGTATATGTAATGACATATCATGTGACACTTAGATTGCACACAGGTGGACATCATTTCACTAATTATGTGACTTCTGAAGGTAATTGGTTGCACCAGAGCTTTTTATGGGCTTCATAACAAAGGGGGTGAATACATACGCACATGCCAATTATCATTTTTTTATGCCTGAAAAATAGTTTTACGGATATATTTTTCAAATTTTACTTCACCAACTTAGACTATTGTGTTCTGATCCATCACATATAATTCAGATTAAAAAAATATTGAACTAAAGGCTGTAATGTAACAAAATACAGGGAGTCCCCGACTTACAAACGCAATAAGGACTGTAGGTTTGTTTGTAAGTGAAATCTGTTCGTAAGTCGGGACTCTGCTTGTAAGTGTAACTTCCGCCTGTGCAGGGATGTGAGATGCTCCAGCTTCTGCCAGTGCAGGAATGTGGCATGTTCCGGGCGCTTCTGGGGCTCTTCTGGCCTTGCAGTACATGAAGTACTACAGTGTGGAATGTGGCAAGATAGCTGCTCGAAAGGTATCCAGGACCATCGTGGAGCACAAGCAGCCGGCATTGAGGCCCGTTCGTAAGTAGGAGTCGTTCGTAAGTCGGGGACTCCCTGTAGGTAAAAAGCCAAGGGGGGTAAATACTTTTGCAAGGCACTGTATTCACAAGCAGATTCGTTATTTCCCATATTTTTGAAAATCCAGGATATTACACAGTCCTCTAAAGAGTCCATAGAGCCATTACATCAGAGTCTGCTCACAAAGGCACTTATGGTATAACACAGACCTAAAACCAGAAAGTGTAGAGTCAGTTCGGTGAGACACTGCTAAACCTACCAGTTGGATTGTGGGAGTAAACTTTAGCACCTGGATGAACATCTATGCCAACATAGGGAGAACTTATTACTCCATTTGAATGTTGTCCCTGTTGAGAATCAATCATATAAGCAGCCTGAGCTAATAGCTCCAAGTGCCTATGTGTCTTAAAGCTAAACTCTGCGATAAGCAAATATTGAAGCATGTGTATTCTTACAACAAACTTGGTGTCCTTTGTGTATTTTTTCCAGATCTGTGTAGTAATCAAGCATGAATCTGTCTCTGTGTAGGAGTTTCCTGTTATAAAGACCGGTCATTTCTGCTCTCTCTCCATGTGCAGGGTGACTGGCCTTGTCTCCGCCTCCTCTTGTAGTTTTCTGCAGGCAGCCTGTAGTGGGTGGAGCCTGCTGAGTTCCTCCTACAGCTCTGCTGTATGCACAGGTTATTTACAGCACATTGATGATGTCTCTTTTACTTTTGCTAGGTAACACCTGGGTTTGCAAAGGCATTTAGTACTCACAAACAATTGGTATCCTTTGTAGCTCTTGAGGAATATAATGTTTAAAATATCAACAACTGAAGGTGAATACATTACCTTGTTGTTGTGGCAGTTGCTGACAGACAGATCTGGCTACAGCCCATGAGATCATAAAGACTTATATAATGGATATACACTACATTACCAATATCTTAGTCCGTAGGGTTCAATTTATAGCTGGCCCAGCCTTTGCAGCTATAACAGCTTCAACTTTTCTGGGAAGGCTGTCCACAAGGTTTAGGAGTATGTCTATTGGAATGTTTGACCATTCTTCCAGAAGCGCATTTGTGAGGTCAGGCAAGGATGTGGACGAGAAGGCCTGGCTTGCAGTCTCTGCTCTAATTCATCCCAACAGTTTTCTGTTGGGTTGAGGTCAGGACTCTGTGCAGGCCTGTCAAGTTCCTCCACCCCAAACTCGCTCATCCATGTCTTTATGGTTCTTGCTTTGTGCATGGGTCCAAATCATTTGGTGGAGGAGGGTTATGCTGCGGGGTTGTTTTTCAGGGGTTGGGCTTAGTTCCAGTGAAGGGAACGCTTAAAGCCCCATACGCACGGTCGGACTTTTATCAGACTTTTCCCTGTATTTTTGTCCGAACGGAGTTGGCCGGGCACACCCATAGCATACACACCACAGGACTTTTCTGCAAACTTTCCCAAAACTTTTTGCAACATCACATGGTTTTTCTGCTCTTTACCGCCACCCTTTGGTCAACTTCTGCTATTGTTGGTTGATTTTAACATTAGTTGTTTTGTCCATCGGACAAAAGTCTGATGGTTTTCTGTACACACGGTCGGACTTTGCTCCATCGGACTTTTGTTGGCCAAAAGTTTGTCCGTTTGCTGACCCAACTTTTGTCCGATGAAAACAAAAAAAAAAAGTTTGTCCGATGGAGCGTACACACTGTCGGATTGTTGGTCCAACTTGCTCAAAATTAAGTTTGTTGGCCAAAAGTCCGACCGTGTGTATGGGGCTTTTGGCATCAGCATACCTAGGGATCTTGGACAATTTCGTGCTCCCAACTTTGTGGGAACAGTTTGGGGGTGGCTCCTTCCCGTTCCAACATGACTGCGCACCAGTGCACAAAGCAAGGTCCATAAAGACATGGATGAGCGAGTTTGGGGTGGAGAAACTTGACTGGCCTGCACGGAGTCTAGACCTCAACCCGATAAAACACCTTTGGAATGAATTAAATCAGAGACTGCGAGCCAGGCCTTCTCATCCAACATTAGTGCCTGACCTACCTCATAAATGCACTTCTGGAAGAATGGTCAAACATTCCCATAGACACACTCCTAAACCTTGTATAACAGTGCAAATTTGCGGTCCCCTCAAAATAACTCAACACACAGCCATTAATGTCTAAACCGCTGGCAACAAAAGTGAGTACACCCCTAAGTGAAAATGTCCAAATTGGGCCCAATTAGCCATCTCCCTCCCCGGTGTCATGTGGCTCGTTAGTGTTACATTCAGAACAGGCCTTGCCATGGTCGACCAAAAAAGTTAAGGGTACATGCTCAGAGTCATATCCAGAGGTTGTCTTTGGGAAATAGACGTATGAGTGCTGCCATATTGCTGCAGAGGTTGAAGGGGTGGGGGGTCAACCTGTCAGTGCTTAGACCATACGCCGTACACTGCATCAAATTGGTCTGCATGGCTGTTGTCCCAGAAGAAAGCCTCTTCTAAATATGATGCACAAAAAAGCCCGCAAATAGTTTGCTAAAGACAAGCAGACTAAGGACATGGATTACTGGAAACATGTCCTGTGGTTTGACGAGACCAAGATAAACTTATTTGGTTCAGATGGTGTCAAGCGTGTGTGGCGACGACCAGGTGAGGAGTACAAAGACAAGTGTGTCTTGCCTACAGTCAAGCATGGTGGTGGGATTGTCATAGTCTGGGGCTGCATGAGTGCTGCCAGCACTGGGGAGCTACAGGTCATTGAGGGAACCATGAATGCCAACATGTACTGTGACATACTGAAGCCGAGCATGATCCCCTCCCTTCGGAGACTGGGCCGCAGGGCAGTATTCCAACATAACAACCCCAAACACACCTCCAAGATGACCACTGCCTTGCTAAAGAAGCTGAGGGTAAAGGTGATGGACTGGCCAAGCATGTCTCCAGACCTAAACCCTATTGAGCATCTGTGGGGCATCCTCAAACGGAAGGTGGAGGAGCGACAAGGTCTCTAACATCCACCAGCTCCGTGATGACGTCATGGAGGAGTGGAAGAAGATTCCAATGGCAACCTGTGAAGCTCTGGTGAACTCCATGCCCAAGAGGGTTAAGGCAGTGCTGGAAAATCATGGTGGCCACACAAAATATTGACACTTTGGGCCCAATTTAGACATTTTCACTTAGGGGTGTACTGACTTTTGTTGCCAGCGGTTTAGACATTAATGGCTGTGTGTTGAGTTATTTTGAGGGGACAGCAAATTTACACTGTTTTACAAGCTGTACACTCACTACTTTACATTGTAGCAAAGTGTCATTTCTTCAGTGTTGTCACATGAAAAGATATAATAAAATATTTTTAAAAATGTGAGTGTATGTGAGATACTGTATATATTATTGTATAATGATGTATTTAGAGTCTATGTATTCTGTAACACATTATTTGAGAAAGAAAAAAGGAGAGACACTCACTCTAAAGTCCCATACACATAGGCCCAATATCACCTGAATTCCGCTGGTACAGTAGATACCGACATTCAGACCATGTGTACAAGCCCCTGTTTGGCAAAAGCAGATCTCAGGACCAGCTTCTGTCAAACAAACATGTTGGAAAATCAGCAGCTGATTGGCATTTGATCAGCGCTCTCAGCCAATGGTTGCGAGCTATGACTGGTGTGTTCTGGCGGGGGGGAGGGGGGGGGTCCCCCTGTTAGAACACACCAGTCATATCTCGCAACCATTGGCTGAGAGCGCTGATCAAATGCTCAGTGGGGAGATCGCTGTACTAACATTGCATTGTTAGTAAAGGACCTTCTTGTGAGCTCCTCAGTTTTACCGTGTGTGCCAGGCTTTAGACACACTGCACACATTTAAGCTACATTTGTTGTCCAATTATGTTGCATGTGAAATAATCACAATACCACATATGACCTATATGCTCATGCCTTATGGATTGGCAGATGCTGGGCACAAATGTAAAACTAATAATCTTCAAAACACATTACCATAAAGTATCGTATTACTATTTATGTTGAAACTTGTAAATAATATAATCTATTTTTAAATTCCGGAAATACAGTAGCCATGGAAGAATTATTTTGTTAGGTCTCGGTATGCGTGCAGTAATTGCTCCATTTTTCTGGGATAATTAAAGTCGAACACAATAATGGATATAATTCAAAGATAATACAGTTTAAAAATTACATTCCCAGAATTCAACTATGAAACCCAATGTTTTTTTTTTCAGGCATCGCTTTCTTCCCGTCACCAGCCAGAGCTGTGTTTTGTTTTATACTGCTTATTTTATATACTGTGAGGGGGTTAGCTCGGCAGCGGGTGTGTGTGACCCCCGGGATGGGCTCCCCACACAAAAACAGGCCCAGCAAACGGAGGTTGTGGTTTTCAAAATCAAAAAGGTGCGGTTTATTTTCTATTTACAGTGACAAAACACAGCAAAGCAAAAGAAACATAAATAAAATAAATCCTGGTCAACTTGACCTCTGACTAAACATACAGGTTTCCTAACTAACAACTGGGATCAGCCTAGTGCTGTCCTAGTCCCTAAGTCCCTGGTTTTAAATGTCCAAGCCAATAGCCACACAGGCTTTGTCTCACCGCACAGGGGTTCACTCTCCCTAGACAGTCCACACAGGTCTGGTTCCAGGCATGAGCAAACGCCTAATGAAGCTGGGAGTTTTTATAGAGGCCTAAATGAGCTGACAAGCTTCAGCTGGTCTCATCAACTCCCTGTCTGCACGACGCCCCACACTCTCCCTAGAGGTATGAGTCATCCATGAGCCCACTAGCCTCAGCTGGGCTTATACAACTCTCCACCTAGTTGTATAAGTTGGCGTAAAGCCTGAATCTGGGCGAAATATATCTACCCCCCTGGATGCAACCAGGTGACTTTACCTTCCTGCCTTCACATACCCCCCCTCTTGTTTTAACCTCGGGGTTGGAACACCAGCAATCAGGCATTCATGTACTCGAGACAAAGCATCCACATTCCCCATTTGAACGCCAGGGCGATGCTTTACTGTGAAGTTGAATTCCTGGAGGGCCAGGAACCACCTATTCACTCTTCTATTTGTTTCCTTGTTTTGAGCCATCCACTTTAACGGAGCGTGATCCGTAACCATGTCAAAGTGCCTACCTAGCAGGTAGTACCAAAGGGAATCTAGAGCCCACTTCACCGCTAAACACTCCTTTTCAACGGTGGCGTAATTTACCTCATGGGACTTCAACTTCCTGCTGAGGTAAATGACTGGGTGCTCTTCCCCGTTCCAGACCTGGGACAATACTGCTCCTAACCCCACATCTGACGCATCACTTTGTACGACAAAGTCTTTAGAGAAGTCGGGTGAGTACAACACTGGCTGGCTACATAAGGCTTGTTTCAAGAATTGGAATGCTGCCTCAGCCTCGGGGGTCCATTTAATCATGACCGACCCTTTCCCCTTCGTCAGGTTGGTTAGGGGCACAGCCTTAGAAGCAAAGTGGGGAATGAATCGCCGATAATACCCAGCGATTCCCAGAAAGGCTCGTACCTGCTTCTTGCTGTTGGGACGTGGCCAACTCTGGATGGCCTCGACTTTGTTGAGTTGGGGTTTTATTACTCCCCTCCCAATGGTGTACCCAAGATATTTGGCCTCCTCCTGCCCAATGGTACACTTCTTGGGGTTAGCCGTAAACCCCGCTTCCCGAACAGAGTCCAGGACTGCTTGCACTTTTGGCAGATGTGAGGCCCAATCTGTGCTATGGACAATTACGTCATCCAGGTAAGCCGCAGCATACTTCCGATGGGGCCTCAGCATCTGGTCCATTTTCCGCTGGAATGTGGCCGGCGCATTCTGTAACCCGAACGGCATTCTTTTATATTGGAACGCCCCGTCTGGGGTTACAAATGCGGTTTTCTCTTTGGCCGACTTGGCCAGGGGGATTTGCCAATACCCTTTTGTGAGGTCAAGAGTCGTCATGTATCGGGCTGTTCCCAGCCGGTCGATCAACTCATCTATACGTGGCATGGGGTAGGTGTCAAATTTTGTAACTTTGTTCAACTGACGAAAATCGTTACAAAATCGCCAGCTCCCATCCGGTTTAGGCACCAACACAATGGGACTAGACCAATCACTTTGGGACTCCTCTATCACCCCTAAGTTCAGCATTTTCTGTACTTCCTCCCGTATTGCCTCCCGTCGGGCCTCTGGGATCCGATAGGGTTTTAACTTCACCCTTTCACCGGGCGGGGTAATGATGTCATGCTCTACCCCAGATGTTTGTCCCGGCAGCTCAGAGAATACCTCCTTGTTGCGAAGCACAAACTCCTTAACCTCCTGTTGTTGGGGTTGTGACAAGGTGGCTGCTATTCCAACCTCAGGAATCACGCAACCAGTTTGACCTGGTGACCAAGTGTCTGCGACTAGGGACTCTCTATCCCTCCAGGCTTTCAACAGATTAACGTGATAGATCTGTTCGGGCTTTCGCCTTCCTGGTTGTCTGACCTTGTAATTCACTTCGCTCACTTTTTCCATTATCTCATAGGGGCCTTGCCATTTGGCAAGGAATTTACTTTCAACCGTAGGGACAAGTACCAGTATCCTATCCCCCGGGGAAAAGGTACGGGTCTTGGCTCCACGGTTGTACACTCTCTGCTGTGCTAACTGCGCTTGGGCCAAATGTTCCTTCACGATGGGCATTACCTGTGCAATTCGGTCTTGCATCAGGGCGACATGCTCAATCACACTCCTGTGGGGAGAACTCTCACTTTCCCAAGTTTCCTTGGCAATATCCAACAGCCCTCTTGGGTGTCTCCCATACAGTAACTCAAAGGGGGAGAATCCCGTAGAGGATTGGGGCACCTCCCTAATAGCAAACATCAGATAAGGAAGTAGACAGTCCCAATCCTTTCCATCTCTATCCACCACTTTCTTCAACATTTGTTTTAGGGTTTTGTTGAATCTTTCAACCAGCCCATCGTTTTGGGGGTGATACACAGATGTACGTAATTGCGTCACTTTGAACAATTTACACAGCTCCTTCATAACCCGGGACATAAAGGGTGTACCTTGGTCCGTAAGCAGTTCTTTACAAATACCCACCCGGCTAAACACAAGAGATAGCTCTTTGGCTATGGTTTTGGCCGAGGTATTTCGGAGAGGGATCGCTTCTGGATAACGGGTGGCATAGTCCATTATAACTAATATGTACTGGTGCCCCCTAGCGGACTTGATTATAGGCCCTACCAAATCCATGGCGATCCTCTCAAACGGGACCTCAATGATGGGTAGAGGGACCAGCGGGCTACGGAAATGTGGCATCGGGGCCGACCTCTGACACACAGGGCAGGAGGAACAATAATTTTCTATGTCCTTCATCACCCCCGGCCAATAGAATCTCTGTAATATCCTCTCTCGGGTTTTCTCTGTCCCCAGATGACCTCCAAGAATGTGCCCATGGGCCAACTCCAACACCAACTTCCTGTAAGGTTTGGGCACCACAAGCTGCTCAACGGTTTCTTCTGCCCTTTTTGCCACCCGATACAGTAGGTCCTTCTCTACGCTGAAGTATGGGTAAGTGCAGGTATTATCTGGGTTCACTAACTCGCCATCTATTTTCACTACGTTTTCCCGTGCCTTTATTAGGGCGGGGTCTTTCAACTGTTCTGTGGCAAAGTTTTCCCTGTGAACCTCAAGATCAGAAAACTCCACAGACGGTAGGTTTTCGTCTGAGGAGGTGGGCTCCTCTCCAGTTTCTTGAGTCTCCCCTGCCAATACTGATAAGGGAAATTCCGGAGAGTCCTCACCACTCTCAGGGGAGTTCTGGCTATCACATTCCTGGTACATAGGGGCACCAGTGGGGGGCTCAGGATCATCCCACAGTTCCCAGAACTTCGGAAAATCCCTTCCCACAATGGCGTCATGCGGTAACTGAGATACTAAGCCCACTGGATGAGAGAGGGTACCTTTGGGGGTCTCGAAACACACTGTAGTCACTGGATACTCTCGGGTGTCCCCATGCACACAAATAACAGCTACCTTGCTATTCCCAAAGACCTCTGTTTTAACTAACTCAGCCTTTATCAGGGTCACAAGGCTACCTGAATCCAGCAATACCACAACATTTCTACCATTAACACACATTTTGCATAAATGTTTCTCAGTTCCTCGAATGGCAGTGCATGCGACTGTCGCACACAGCGACTGACGTCTGCCCGTCAGAAAGTCACACTGCATGGGTTCCTCCACAACCGGGCAATTGGCTGCAATATGTCCCGCTTGCCGGCAGCGGTAGCAAACGATCCTTCTTGCCGCCTCTTGAGCCGCTGATTTCCCAGGCTGTTCTCGCCAAACTTGGGGTAGAGCTCCCACCCTCTCACTCTCTCCACCCTCACCCCTTGGAATCCTCTTATCCGCCCCTGGGGATGGTCTGGTCTTAGGGTGGAAAGTCCGAGTGTCTCTGGAAGAGGCCGTCAGGTTCTCTGTAGCCAAGTATTTCTCCACACGATCCACAAGACCATCGGCCGTCTCTGGGTCTCCATGGCTTACCCACTTTTGGATGGCAGTAGGAAGAGCTCTCAAAAACCGATCCATTACAACACGTTCCACAATCTTTGGTGCGGACAAAGTCTCTGGCTGTAGCCACTTTCTGCTCAGGTGAATGAGATCATACATTTGAGACCTGGGGGGTTTTCCAAGCTGGAAAGTCCAGTTATGCACACGCTGAGCCCGGACAGCCAGGGTGACACCCAGCCTTGCCAATATTTCAGCTTTTAGCATCACATAGTCTTTTGCTTGGTCAGGCTCTAGGTCATAGTAAGCCTTCTGCGATTCACCAGTTAACAGAGGAGCCACCAGTCCAGCCCACTGCTCCTCAGGCCACTTTTCTCTTTCAGCAGTCCTTTCAAATGTGGTCAAAAATACCTCTGGATCATCCTCTCCAGTCATTTTTGTCAATAAACGACTCACCCCAAAGGACGCGGTATTAGTGGGACGGCTTTCCTCACTGGTCTGCGGACGTTGCTGCATTACTGCTTCCATTTGTTGTAGTCTCTGCTCTTGCTTCTGTAACAGGTCTATGAAGCGGGCCTCAGATTGCTGCTGGGCTTGTTGCTGAGCTTCCAGACTCTGTTGGTGAGCTTGCTGCTGGGCTGCGAAGCTCTGTTGTTGAGCTGCAAGGCTCTGTTGATGAGCTTGCTGCTGGGCTGCGAAGTTCTGTTGTTGAGCTGCAAGGCTCTTTTGCAAACCTGCATTTGTCTGCTGTTGATTGGCATTTGCTAGAGCCAGCTGCTTCAGTATCTCCTCCATGCTGGCTTAACAAAAAACTGCCTGCATTCTCCACCAACTGTGAGGGGGTTAGCTCGGCAGCGGGTGTGTGTGACCCCCGGGATGGGCTCCCCACACAAAAACAGGCCCAGCAAACGGAGGTTGTGGTTTTCAAAATCAAAAAGGTGCGGTTTATTTTCTATTTACAGTGACAAAACACAGCAAAGCAAAAGAAACATAAATAAAATAAATCCTGGTCAACTTGACCTCTGACTAAACATACAGGTTTCCTAACTAACAACTGGGATCAGCCTAGTGCTGTCCTAGTCCCTAAGTCCCTGGTTTTAAATGTCCAAGCCAATAGCCACACAGGCTTTGTCTCACCGCACAGGGGTTCACTCTCCCTAGACAGTCCACACAGGTCTGGTTCCAGGCATGAGCAAACACCTAATGAAGCTGGGAGTTTTTATAGAGGCCTAAATGAGCTGACAAGCTTCAGCTGGTCTCATCAACTCCCTGTCTGCACGACGCCCCACACTCTCCCTAGAGGTATGAGTCATCCATGAGCCCACTAGCCTCAGCTGGGCTTATACAACTCTCCACCTAGTTGTATAAGTCGGCGTAAAGCCTGAATCTGGGCGAAATATATCTACCCCCCTGGATGCAACCAGGTGACTTTACCTTCCTGCTGTCACAATACCTATTATCGTAGTTTAAAAAAAGGATGGACAAAACGTACAAAGCATATTAAAAAGTCATAAGGGGAAATAATGTGAAAAGAGACCGCCATATCTATTAACATATTTTCCTCTTATTTTATACACACATACATATATATATATATATATATATATATACACACACACATACATACATACATACATACAGTTGTGCTCATAAGTTTACATACCCTGGCAGAATTTATGATTTCTTGGCCATTTTTCAGAGAATATAAATGATAGCACAAAAACTTTTCTTTCACTCATGGTTAGTGTTTGGCTTAAGCCATTTATTATCAATCAACTGTGTAAAATCAATGAAAGATACTAAAATTACCTGGCCCTCCTTGTTAGTATCACTCTGCGCTTATGGATAAAACTACAAAGATAAAAGCACCAGAATAAAATGTGTATGCTGACAGCAGCTGCTTAAATTCAAACGTAAATGCAATGTAAACACAGTGTTAAAAAAACTTTTCTCAAAAGTTCAGAATAAAACTGCAGCAGCGCTACGGACAAATGTTCATATGTGCGTCTTCTATATAGTTATTCATATAGGTAGTATAGATAGTGAACGGTGAGTCTGGTTGTAATCGGTTCAAATCCTAGTTCCAGTGCTCCTTTCACCAAGTGTGTTTCACCACGTGGGGGGGATTAAAAGTCCCCTTATGGGGATGCACTCACCAGATGTTAAATCAATGTACGCATAGATAAACCATCCTCCTCTAATGTTTCTGTCTTCTTTACCACAATATTACATCTATGGTACCGCCGGCATATATGAGGAAAAATAACAAATCCACATAGGGCAGTACTGTTTGGAAAATTTATTGTGTAACAATCCCACAAGTACCCCCTTTACAAATGCGCGTACCATAAAAGCATAGTAAACAGGCGAAATAGTAAAAAGTGAGCGCTTCAGCACTTGTGACTTGCCCCTGATGAACGCCAATGTACAGTTCCTTTTGGCGTCTTCCTGGTTCGGCAGGTCCTGGAGCGCAAAACGTCACTTCCGGTTTGCTTGGTGTGCTGGTCACGCCCTCACGACCAGCACACCAAGCAAACCGGAAGTGACGTTTTGCGCTCCAGGACCTGCCGAACCAGGAAGACGCCAAAAGGAACTGTACATTGGTGTTCATCAGGGGCAAGTCACAAGCGCTGAAGCGCTCACTTTTTACAATTTCGCCTGTTTACTATGCTTTTATGGTACGCGCACTTGTAAAGGGGGTACTTGGGGGATTGTTACACAATAAATTTTCCAAACAGTACTGCCCTATGTGGATTTGTTCTTTTTCCTCATATATGCCAGCGGTACCATAAATGTAATATTGTGGTAAAGAAGACAGAAACATTAGAGGAGGATGCGTACATTGATTTAACATCTGGTGAGTGCATCCCCATATGGGGACTTTTAATCCCCCCCACGTGGTGAAACACACTTGGTGAAAGGAGCACTGGAACTAGGATTTGAACCGATTACAACCAGACTCACCGTTCACTATCTATACTACCTATATGAATAACTATATAGAAGACGCACATATGAACATTTGTCCGTAGCGCTGCTGCAGTTTTATTCTGAACTTTCGATAAAAGTTTTTTTAACACTGTGTTTACATATCAATCAACTGTGTTTACTTTTTTTTAAATCATAATGACAACAGAAACTACCCAAATGACCCTGACAAAAGTTTACATACCCTGGTGATTTTGGCCTGATAACATACACACAAGTTGACACAAAGGGGTTTGAATGGCTATTAAAGGTAACCATCCTCACCTGTGATCTGTTTGCTTGTAATTAGTGTGTGTGTATAAAAGGTCAATGAGTTTCTGGACTCCTGACAGACCCTTGCATCTTTCATCCAGTGCTGCACTGAGGTTTCTGGATTCTGATTCATGGGGAAGCAAAAGAATTGTCAAAGGATCTGCGGGAAAATGTAGTTGAACTTTAAAAAACAGGAAAGGATATAAAAAGATATCCAAGAACCGCATGATCAAGCATCTGACTAACGTTTCTCTGGAAGGGAACCCCGCGGCCTGTCTACTTCACCTTACAGAGCGACCCATCAAGAAATACAAAGCCTCCCTCACCATCCAGCTGTTAAATGCTGCCAAGGCTTGCATTCCCCTCTGCTGGAGATCGGAGAATCCGACTTCGAAATCCCTGTGGTTTTCTAAAGTGAATGACTTGAGAGCTATGGAAGATCTCACTGCCCCACCTTGCACAACAGGGAGGAGACCTTTTGGGAGACCTGGAGACCTTGGCAACACTTTATATATACGGACGACTACCTCCGTGAGGTTGCACAGTCTGATTGACCCATTGGGTCTGCTTTGCTCCCTTGTCGAGGGGGTGCTACTCTACTCTACTCCGCTCTGTCTCACCTCCCTACTCCTCTTTCTTTCTATACTCCCCTCTATCTTGCCCCTCTCCTTCTCCCCCCCCTGGACCTTATCCCCCTATCGTCCTGAGAGTTGCCTGACCTATCACCCTCTCTCCCCCTCTGTATGTATCCTGTCGCCATAGTATCTACCCAGTCATGGGCTGTTTTGATCAGATATTGTGAATATCATAATGTCCATCACCCAAGTCATGTATCCCATGTCTGGTCCCAGCTGGTCTTTGGGATGCCCTGCCTCCCGAGCAGCTGTGCTAGTTTTCTGTTAGATATAATTTAGCATTTGTTATGATAATGTTCTGGGTCGTGCTAGCGGTTGTTTGGATGCCACCCCGGCTTCGCACACTGTTTGTCTTTCTAAGGTTCTATCTTATTGTGCCTTCCTCATTGTGTACTGCCGGGGTCTTAGATATATTGGATATGGTTGAGATGTTTGATACATTTGATATGTTTGATATATTTGATACTTGATGTTTGATTTTGTATGTCTGGTCTGCCTATCACCTTATATGACCCTTTATGTTCCTTATGTTAGTGCTATTAACTTGTATCTCTGCTGTCTGTTTTTGACTGTTAAATGCACTTTCTTTGAAAATAAAACGATTACAAAAAAAAAAAGATATCTAAAGAATTGAGAATGCCACTCAGCAGCGTTCAAAGTCTAATCAAGAAGTGGAAAATGAGGGGTTCTGTTGAAACCAAACCACGGTCAGGTAGACCAACTAAAATTTCAGCCACAACTGCCAGGAAAATTGTTCGGGATGCAAAGAAAAACCCACAAATAACTTCAGGTGAAATACAGGACTCTCTGAAAACATGTGGTGTGACTGTTTTAAGATGCAGAATAATGCCCCGTATGCACGATCGGAAATTCCAACAAGAAAAGTTCGGTGTGAGCTTTTGGATGGAAATTCCGACCGTGTGCATGCTCCATTGGACTTTTGCTGTCGGAATTTCCGCCAACAAAAGACTGAGAGCTGGTTCCCAAATTTTTCGACGGAAAAATTCCTATCAGAAAATCCGATCGTCTGTAGCAATTCGGACGCACAAAATTCGGACGCATGCTCGGAAACAATTCGACACATGCTCTGAAGCATTGAACTTCATTTTCTCGGCTCGTCGTAGTGTTGTATGTCACTGCGCTCTTGACGGTCGAATAGAACTTTTGTGTGACCGTGTGTATGTAAGCCAAGCTTGGGCGGAATTCCGTCTGAAAAACCATCCAAGGTTTTTCCAACGGAAAATCCGATCGTGTGTACGCGCGGCATAAGGAGGCACTTGAAGAAAGATTTGCTGCATGGTCGAGTCGCCAGAAGAAAGCCATTACTACGCAAATGCCACCACGTATGCCGCTTACAATATGCCAAACAGCACAAAGACAAGCCTCAAACCTTCTGGCACAAAGTCATTTGGAGTGATGAGTCCAAAATTGAGCTTTTTGGAGAGGTGTCAACAAGGCCTATGATGAAAGGTACACCATTCTTACTGTGAAACACGGAGGTGGATCGCTGATGTTTTGGGGATGTGTGAGCTACAAAGGCACATGGAATTTGGTCAAAATTGATGGCAAGATGAATGCAGTATGTTATCAAAAAATACTGGAGGAACATTTGCATTCATCAGCCAGGAAGCTGTGCATGGGACGTACTTGGACATTCCAACATGACAATGATCCCAAACACAAGACCATGCCAACCTGTCATTGGCTACAGCAGAATAAAGTGAAGGTTCTGGAGTGGGCATCTCAGTCTCCTGACCTCAATATCATTGAGCCACTCTGGGGAGATCTCAAACGTGCAGTTCATGAGAATTCAGACCAAGAATTTACAGGAACTGGAGGCTGTGTAATGGGCAGCTTTACCATCTCAGAAGATAAAGAGCCTCATCCACAAATACCACAAAAGACTTCAAGCTCTCATTGATGTTAAAGGGGGCAATACACGGTATTAAGAACTGGGGTATGTAAACTTTTGATCAGTGTCATTTGGGTAGTTTCTGTTGTGATTATGATTTAAAAAGAGTAAACACAATTGATTGATAATAAATGGCTTCAGCCAAACACTAACCATGAGTGAAAAAATGTATTGTGTTATTCATATTCACTGAAAAATGGCCAAGAAAACATAAATTCTGCCAGGGTATTATTATTATTATTTATTTTTATACAGGATTTATATAGCGCCAACAGTTTGCTCAGCGCTTTACAACATCAGGGAAGACAGTAAAGTCACAATACAATTCAATACAAAGGGATCTGAGGGCCCTGCTCGTTAGAGCTTACAGTCTAGAAGGGAGGGTCAAGTGCAACAAAGGGTAGTAGCTGTGGGGGATGATCAGGTGGACAAAATGAAAATACAGTTGTTAGGTGTGGGTAGGATAGGCTTCTTATGAGCACAACTGTATACGTTTGGTAACTTTTGGCAATTGTGAAAAAGCTAAGGCCACTGTAGCACATAAATGACAATATAATGGTGGTTTCATCATTTTTTCCCTCTGCGCCACCTGTGCTTTCATGTATACTCTAATAAGGTACAGCCTTCTTGACATAGATAATCGGACCATACATGACTCAAATTTTGGTAGATTCGTATTAATTCTGTGCCTCTGCTGACACCACCCAGCTCGATAATCTTTGATTAAGAAACCGAGGGAGCCCTGCGTAAAAAAAGTCGGTCAAACAGACTGCAGACGTTGGAGGCGTTCAACACAAAGTATTGGCGTATAACAGTGCTCACTGGAACATTCAGAACTTTAGAAATCCTCCTGTAACCAATGCCATCAGTATGTTTTGCAACAATAAGGTTGCGAAGGTCTTGAGAGAACTCTTTTACCCATAATGAGATGATTCTTGTGTGACACCTTGGTAATGAGACACCTTTTTATAGGCCATCAGTTAAGACTGAACCAGCTGATATTAATTTGCACTGACAAGGGGCAAGATTGCTTTCTAATTGCTGATAGATTTCAGCTGGTGTCTTGGCTTTCCATGTCTTTTGCACCTCCCTTTCTTCATGTGTTCAATACTTTTTCCCTGTGTCATTCCATTTTATTACATATAACTTAATTTGTGAACGTATTTGTTTTGGTTTCTTTGTATGTATGGATTGCATTGGTTGTTACCGACATGTGGTGACAATTTCATGTCAATAGCACCCTTATAAATATATTTACCTATAAAAATGGTAACATATTCAATACTTATTTTACCCGCTGTAAGTAAAAAGAAAAGAAGGTATTATTGTGCTCCAACGGATCTGGCATCATGGTGAAGCACACAACAGGATTAATCTATGAGAATATACAGTTGAAATCCTTAGGGGAGTTGTGCAGCAATACTGTATATTTTATTATGAAGAAACAACCCTGTATTTGTGTCAAGGTCACCTGTGGCCAGGTGACAGATGCACACCATAGGGGGACAGGAGTGCACCGCAAGGTAGTGAACCCTATGGCTGACTGCTGCGGATAGGAAACTGGGTGGTTGTGGAAAGCGGGACCAGAGGAGCACAACCGGGATCCTAACGGAAGCTAGAGCCAAGATTCCCCAGGGCGCGGAGTCTAAGACCCAGCTGGTCTTCTCCAGGGCCTCTAGTGGTGAGGATGTTGTGCTGCAGGCTGGGACCAGGTCGCGGCCCCTGGAGTTTCCTAGCTCACGCCCCGTAGGATAAGGGGAAAAGAGGGGAAGCAGCAGCACAAGATATGAGAGAACCGAATAACAAGCTGAAGGTCAGGGGCCACAAGCAGACAAGGATAACGAAAAAACGAGCCGAAGGTCAAGGGTCACGAGCAGACAGGGATAGTCGGGGACAAGCCAAATATGTAACAGAGAGACAGACGTAGCACACGGCAGGCAGGAACCCAAACACACAATGCCTAACAAACACGTTGATCAGCAAAGCAGGCTTGCAGTGCACAGGTTAATATAGTGTTCTGTGATAGGGCCTGGGGTGGAGTCTGGCTGGGAGTAGATTATAAAGGAAGCCAGGTGAAAGGGCTCAGGCCTCTAAGATGAACACATAGGAAGGAAGGTAAGCTGACAGACAAACACTACTGCATATCCATGACAGTACCCTCCCTCTTATGGGCCCTCCCCCGCCTGGGCCCAGGCTTAAAGGGAAATCTCTGATGAAACCTTCTCAACAGATGAGGTGCAGCGACATCAGATGCAGCGATCCAAGACGCCTCCTCAGGACCAAAACCTCTCCAATGCACAAGGTACTGAAGAATGCCTCTGCAGAGCCGAGAATCCAGAACTTGTCTAACCTCGTACTTAAGATTATCCTCAGAGACCGAAAACGAGGTAGGGAGATGACAAGAAGATCTATTGAGGACCAAAGGCTCTCTAGGAATAAGCAAGGGCATGAGAGGATCAACAGGAATCTGAGGAGGGTCCCCTAGACCCTTAAAGGGGAACTGGTCATCTTGCACAGGACCATCAGACTGGGCAGATGTCAGTGGAACCCTGAAGTCAGGTTGGTTAGAAGGTGACATGTCGCCGGAGTCAAACTGAATAGCTGAAGGACAAGCAGAATGTCCCGAACAAGAAAAAGTAGGAGGCTTACTGGGCATGGGCTGGACTGGCATAACTAGTACAGAGGCAGAGTGAATAGCTGAGTCAGGTGTAGCGACTACCTGAATCGCATCGCAAGACGTAGCGACTGCAGGACTAGTAGACAAGCTAGCCTGGCTGTGCGTCCAAGGGTGGTTAGGGACAGAGAAATGTAAATGGTTATGCAACCTGGAATGAATGACCGGCTCAGATTCACAGGGGGCAACCTTGGGTAGGCAGGACGAGGAACAGGAGGGACCCCAAGCCAGGATCTGTCCAGTAGTCCAGTCCACATGAGGAGAATGGAACTGTAACCATGGGAGACCCAAAATTATAGGCGTTGAGGCCTTGGGTAAGATAAGGAAGGATATCCACTCCTGGTGGAGTGTCCCTACCGACATCTTAACAGGGAGGGTCTGGAAGCGGATAGGTCCCCCTGGGAGAACAGTACCATCAATCGCCAAGACCACCAATGATGTGGTGAGGGGCAAAAGAGTAAGTCTCATGGGACGATGCGATTTCCCAGTCCATAAAATTACCAGCGGCTCCGGAATCCAGATATGCTGAGACCGAATGAGAAGAAGCACCAACATGAAGGAACACAGAAAGCAGAAGACGAGAAGGGGAAGGTGATATTTCTGGGTCCAATACTCCACTTTCCAGATGAAGTGGACCCGAACGTTTTTCTGGACAAAGAGAGCAAGTGTCACGAAAATGACCTTTGCCCCCACAGTAAAGACACAGACCAAGAGTTCTGCGCCTAGCACGTTCCTCGGGGGATAGCCTGGTCCGACCCAGCTGCATGGGTTCCTCAGCTGGTAGGAGATGCTCTACGGGTCGAAGAGAGGGGAGCTCAGGCTGGCTAAGAACCAAGGAGTGCTGGCGTTGCTTTTCTAAGGTCCTCTCCTGAAAGCGAATATCGATCTGGTTACACAAGGAGATAACGCCGGCCAGATCAGTGGGGATGGTTCTTCTTGCTAATTCATCCTTCACTCTATCAGACAGGCCATGCAAAAAGGTTGCGACTAAGGCCTCATTGTTCCAGCTCAACTCAGCCGACAGTATGCGGAAATGAAGGGCATACTGTCCCACAGAAGCAGACTCTTGGCGGAGACGTAAAAGGGCGCTGGCCGCTGAAGAGACACGAGCCGGTTCTTCGAAGATATTCCGAAAAAGTTTCAAGAAGCCAGACAGGCTAGAAACCACTGGATCATTCAGTTCCCACAGAGGGGCTGCCCAGGCTAAAGCTTCACCAGAGAGGAGGGAAATGATATAGGCTACCTTAGCCCGATCAGACAGGAAGTTTTGGGGCTGGAGCTCAAAATGAATTGTGCATTGGCTAAGGAACCCCCTGCAAGCCTTGGAGTCCCCAGAGAAACGGGACGGAGCTGGCAGTTGTAGTGAGTGTGTGGCTGCGACTGGTGCAATAGGTGCAGCCGCTGGTTGTATTTGAGGTTGCGGATTCAGGGTTCCCAAGGAGGCCTGAAGCTGCTCAAAGCGAGAAGCCAGATCCTGGAGGAATCGCATCACCTGAGTCTGATTTGATTCCTGGGCTTCGAGTCTGCGAACTATGCCCTGCAATGGATCATCCGCGGGAAGCGGGATGTCAGCCGGGTTCATGGCTGATCAAACTGTCAAGGTCACCTGTGGCCAAGTGACAGATGCACACCGTAGGGGGACAGGAGTGCACCGCAAGGTATGAACCCTATGGCTGACTGCTGCGGATAGGAAACTGGGTGGTTGTGGAAAGCGGGACCAGAGGAGCACAACCGGGATCCTAACGGAAGCTAGAGCCAAGATTCCCCAGGGCGCGGAGTCTAAGACCCAGCTGGTCTTCTCCAGGGCCTCTAGTGGTGAGGATGTTGTGCTGCAGGCTGGGACCAGGTCGCGGCCCCTGGAGTTTCCTAGCTCACGCCCCGTAGGATAAGGGGAAAAGAGGGGAAGCAGCAGCACAAGATATGAGAGAACCGAATAACAAGCTGAAGGTCAGGGGCCACAAGCAGACAAGGATAACGAAAGAACGAGCCGAAGGTCAAGGGTCACGAGCAGACAGGGATAGTCGGGGACAAGCCAAATATGTAACAGAGAGACAGACGTAGCACACGGCAGGCAGGAACCCAAACACACAATGCCTAACAAACACGTTGATCAGCAAAGCAGGCTTGCAGTGCACAGGTTAATATAGTGTTCTGTGATAGGGCCTGGGGTGGAGTCTGGCTGGGAGGAGATTATAAAGGAAGCCAGGTGAAAGGGCTCAGGCCTCTAAGATGAACACATAGGAAGGAAGGTAAGCTGACAGACAAACACTACTGCATATCCATGACAATTTGTTTATGGCTGGGTTCACACTGCACAGTGGCTCACAGCAGGGGGTCTGGTGCATCCCTGTTCTCTGTTTTAGGGACGAATCAGGTCTGAATTCTTGCCTGAATTTGGTCCTAAAACTGAGCCAAAGATGCACAGGACTCTTCTGCTGTGTGCTCTCCGGCCTCCCCGGAGATGTTGTGAACTGGCTCCATTGTGATCGTCACACTCTCCTGTCATGTGAATTGGATGCCGGGAAATCCACATCCGATTCACATAAGTGTGAACCCAGCCATAGGCTATTCACATCACACTAACATATTTTACAGGAGAGAACGCAATATCCGCTCCTCCCCCTGAAGGCACTTACAGTCTGCTGTGCCCTCCACAGTCATATATATTTGAGACTAGATTTTATTAAATTCTAAGTAACTGTTATAGCATTTTTACATATTTACCATGACGTTTTTGTTACTGTAGCTACTTTTTGAATATCAGGATACCATTTTACCGAACCACAATTATGTTTTACATGAGCTGTTGGAGGATCTTGGATCAGTCCCAGATGTGGAGTCTTTTCTTGGTGAGACATTTTCTTTTTCCTGTGCCCTGTGCTATGTTCATGTCACTGTGACTTGATAGCCAAGTTTTTGTCATATCATTTCCTCTTCTGTGTTTCCGAGGTCTTTGAGATAAATAAAGTTTTGCTATGTTTAACTGTAAAGGCAAATAATGTATCACCAACACAAATAATCAGGGACACTTTGCTTTATAATACTGTATGTATACAGTATAGTATATACACACACATAATATGCTGTATACTAATATACTAATGATTTGTACCTATGATTTCCAACAGGTGCAGTTGATTCTCACAATTAGGGATGAGCCGAACACCCCCGGGTTCGGTTCGCACCAGAACCTTCGAACGGACCGAAAGTTTGCGCGAATTTTCGAACCCTATTCGTTATAATGGACGCGAACGTTCGAAATCAAAATTGCTGATTACAACGGCCAATATGCATGTTAATGTCATAAAACAGGTTTGGGGACCCGGGTCCTGCCCCAGGGGACATATATCAATGCAAAAAGAAATTTTAAAAACTAACGTTTTTTCGGGAGCAGTCATTTTAATGATGCATAAAGTGAAAAAAAAAAAGTGAAATTTTCCTTTAAATATGGTACCTGGGGGGTGTCTAAAGTATGCCTGTGAAGTGGCATGTGTTTCCCTTGTTTAGAACTGTCCTTGCACAAAATGACATTTGTAAAGGAAAAAAAGAAGCCATTTAAAACCACTTGCGGCTTTAATGTCATGTCTTGTCCTGGCCGCCATATGGCTGAAAATCCTTGAGAAAAATGGCATGGCTACCCCATCACACCCCCCCCCACCCCAGCCCCTTTGGGTCTTGTATGGATATTAAGGGGGACCCCGCACCCAAAATAAAACCCTATACCTACAACCCTATATACTCTGAACAGCAGTATATAGGTGGTGCAAACAAGACACGGACTGTAGGTTTGTTCTTTAGTAGAATCTGAACAGGTACATTATGAAGTGTAGCTCCATCCCAAAAAAATCTATTTTTAAGCTTTTTGGAGAACATAGGGAGGGGTTATCACCCCTGTAACATTTGCTGTCTTTGCACATCTGTTCAGAACATGTCACCTCACTTTCCGTCCCAATGACAAATGTTTTTGGAAAAGTGGGGTTTTAATTGAAACAAGGATTGGTGATAAAGCATCAGTAGAGAGGAGATACCTTTTTCCCAAATTAAATCTAACAGGATAGAATTTCCCTTCCTAGGGGTAGATTTCCTCTCACTTCCTGTTTTCTCTTGCCGTTTGCAAGTAGGAGTCGTTTGTAAGTTGGATGTTTGAAAGTAGGGGCCTGCCGTATATATTCTGCAGAAATTTGCCCTATTAGATGTTGGTGTAGCCACAAGACTGGTGGGCACAGGAATGGGCCCTGCTGTGAGTTAATAGATCAAGATTTGTACTTGCATGCACCTGTTGAACCGGGCAGAAAAATTGGGCCTTTGGTGGTGGTGGTGGTGGTGGACGGTGTTGCCACAAGACTGTAGGCCCTCATAGTTACTCTTGGTGGGTGCAGGAATGGGCCCTGCTGTGAACTATTAGATCAAGATTTGTAATTACACGCCCCTGTTAAACAGGGGCTGAAAAATTGTGCCTTAGGCATTGGTACTGGTGCCACAACACTGCAACCCCTCACAGATACTGTACTTGGAGCACAGCAGTCACACCTGTTGCGAAGCATCTTTTTAAAAAATTGTAATTACACGCCCCTGTTATACAGGGGCTGAAAAATTGTGCCTTAGGTGCTGGTGCCACAACACTGCAACCCCTCACAGATACTGTACTCTGAGCACAGCAATGAGACCTGTTGCAAAGCATTGCCTAAAAATTTTAATTACACGCCCCAACAGGGGCTGAAAAATTGTGCCTTAGGCACTGGTGCTGGTGCCACAACACTGCAACCCCTCACAGATACTGTACTTGGAGCACAGCAGTCACACCTGTTGCGAAGCATCTTTTTAAAAAATTGTAATTACACGCCCCTGTTATACAGGGGCTGAAAAATTGTGCCTTTGGCACTGGTGCTGGTGCCACAACACTGCAACCCCTCACAGATACTGTACTCTGAGCACAGCAATGAGACCTGTTGCAAAGCATTGCCTAAAAATTTTAATTACACGCCCCAACAGGGGCTGAAAAATTGTGCCTTAGGCACTGGTGCTGGTGCCACAACACTGCAACCCCTCACAGATACTGTACTTGGAGCACAGCAGTCACACCTGTTGCGAAGCATCTTTTTAAAAAAATGTAATTACACGCCCCTGTTATACAGGGGCTGAAAAATTGTGCCTTAGGCACTGGTGTGGTGGCATGGATCATTGAGGAGGAGGAAGAGGATAGTCAGTGAACATAACAGGACAGTCACTCAGCATCAGCATAGGCAGTCTTGAAGGGATGTGACATTATAAATTATTCCGTTATATCCGCTTCAGGTGTCTGGTAGCTGGTGGTGATCCAAGACTGATTCATTTTTATGAAGGTCAGTCGATCAACCGAGTCGGTGGACAGGCGCACCCTATGATCGGTGACAAATCCTCGAGCAGCACTGAATGTGCGTTCGGAAAGAACGCTGGATGCAGGACAGGCCAGTAGCTCAATTGCATACTGTGCAAGCTCTGGCCAGTGATCCATCCTCAGGACCCAGTAAGCCAGAGGATTTTCGGTGGGAAAGGTGTCCAAGTCTGACCTTGCCCCTAGGTATTCCTGCACCATGTATATCAGACGCTGGCGATGGTTGCTGGAACCGATCATACCTTGGGGCTGCGGACTAAAAAATTGTCTGAACGCATCGGTCAGACGTCCACCTTCCCCACCGCTCCTTCTGCTACTGACCGAAGCCTCAGCAACTCGTCGTCCAGGACCAGGAGTTTGTAACCTCCCAGTTTCTGGGAACGCGTTGCACAGACCTTTCTGCAAGGCCTCCCTGAGATGTCTCATCCTCTGCTCCCTCTGCGACGGCAAGATAAGGTCCGCAACCTTACCCTTGTACCGTGGATCAAGGAGAGTGGCCAGCCAGTAATGGTCCCTCTCCTTGATCCGAAGAACACGAGGATCCTTCCGCAGGCTTTGCAGGATCAGGGAGGCCATGCAGCGTAGGTTAGCTGAGGCATTCGGTCCGGAGTCTTCTGGGTCACTGAGGATGACATGATCGCCAGCCACCTCCTCCCAGCCACGTACAAGTCCACTGGTTTGTTGGGACTGTACATCATCCCTAAAAGACTGCTGCTGCTGATGCTGAGTGCCAGGCTCCACCTCCATGCTCACACAATCCTCCTCCTCCTCCTCATCCTCATCCTCTTCCTGTGTGATGGGTGGGACAGAAGGAACACTGTCTGGATAAAGGGGGCCTTGAGAGGCAAGGAAGTCCTCCTCTTCCTGCCTCTGTTCTGCCTCAAGTGCCCTGTCCATTATCCCACGCAGCGTATGCTCCAACAGGTGGACAAGAGGTACAGTGTCACTGATGCATGCACTGTCACTGCTCACCATCCTTGTGGCCTCCTCAAATGGTGAGAGGACAGTGCATGCATCCCTGATCATGCTCCACCGGCGTGGGGAAAAAAAGCCAAGCTCCCCTGACCCTGTCCTGGTGCCGTCGTCGCAAAGGTACTCATTGATGGCCCTCTGCTGCGTGTGCAGTCGCTGCAGCATGGCCAACGTTGAGTTCCACCTGGTGGGCATGTCACATATTAGGCGGTTCTTGGGCAGGTTCAGCTCCTTTTGCAGCTCAGTCAGCCGAGCACTGGCATTATAAGATCGGCGGAAATGCACACAGACTTTCCTGGCCTGCCTCAGGACATCCTGTAAGCCTGGGAACCTGCCCAAGAACCGCTGCACCACCAGGTTGAGGACGTGAGCCATACAGGGCACATGGGTGAGCTGCCCCTGTCGGAGGGCGGAGAGGAGGTTGGTGCCATTGTCAGAAACGACCATTCCTGGCTTAAGCTGGCGTGGCGTCAACCACCTCTCGGCCTGCCCCTGCAGAGCTGCCAGAACCTCTGGCCCAGTGTGGCTCCTGTCCCCCAAACACACCAGCGCAAGCACGGCATGGCATCTTTTTGCCTGCGTACTCGCGTAGCCCCTTGTACGCCTACGGAGCACCGCTGGTTCAGAGGACAGAGCACTCGAACAGGACATGGAGGAAGAAGAAGAGGAGGGGGTGGAGGAGAGAGGTGTGTCACAACCAGTAGTAGCATTTTGGAGGCGTGGTGGCGGAACAACCTCCAACACTACTGCACCTTGTCCTGCATCCCTCCCAGCTGCCAATAGAGTGACCCAATGGGCCGTGAAAGAAAGATAACGTCCCTGTCCATGCCTGCTGGACCATGAGTCAGTGGTAATATGCACCTTACCGCTGACCGCCCTGTCCAGCGAGGCATGGACATTGCCTTCCACATGCCGGTAGAGAGACGGATGGCGTTTGGGAACCTGCCACTGAGGAACCGCACATTGAACAAACTCACGGAAGGGGGCCGAGTCTACCAACTGAAAAGGCAGCAGTTGAAGTGCTAGCAATTTAGCCAAGCTAGCATTCAACCGCTGGGCATGTGGATGGCTGGGAGTATACTTCTTTCGACGGTCCAGCAGCTGGGGCAGGGAAATTTGCCTGCTACAATCGGACGTCGGTGTACTGCAAGTACTTGGTTGTGACACACCTAATTCTACACCTTCAGTCCTCTCAGAGCAGCTTTCAGAGAGGACTGAAGATATAGTGGGGATGGAGATCCCAGCTGATGAGGAGCAAGGAGAGGTCCGCTTTGTTCTTTGGTGTGGGTCTTTTATGTGTGCTTGCCAACGAGCTGCATGGCAGGTCGACATATGTCTGCTCATGCTTGTGGTGCCCAAGCGGCTGATGTTTTGGCCACGCGAGATACGCTTGAGACAAATATTGCAAATAGCAGTGGTGCGATCTGATGCACTCGTCTCAAAAAAGGCCCACACCAAAGAACTTTTGTGATAACGTGCAGAGGCAGCGCCCTGCACAGGCGGAGCTCTGCGGTGTGGTACAGTTGCTGTGCTGGCCTCTAGCTGGCCTCCAGGGGGCATCCTGCCTCGTTGGACATGTGACGCCGCATCCTCCTCCTCCTCCTCCTCCTCCTCTCTCCCTTCAGGCACCCACGTGGAGTCAGTGACCTCATCATCCCCTCCCTCTTCACCACTAGAGCAAACCTGGCAGTAAGCTGCAGCTGCTGGAACAGTACTGCCAGATTGCTGTCCTTCAGCATCCCCTCTCTCTGCGCGCACACTACTGACTTCCTCAAGCTGGGTATCATCATCCGAGCCTTCGAATCGTTGGGCATCCTCCTGGAGCATGTACCCAACACTGTGCTCAAACAGTTCGGGGGACTCCTCAGGAGGACATGGTGGGTCTAGGGAAGGGGTGGCTGATGATGCCATTGAGTACGCGTTGGCAGCTGCTCTGCCAGTACCCTGAGCCTGGGTGAGAGAGGATGAGGAGGATGAGGAGGGCTTGGTCATCCATTCTACCAAGCCTTCGGCATGATGCGGCTCCACATGTCCAGCTGCCGAAAACAAAGACAAGCGTGTCCCATGGCCACGTGCTGATGACGATGCACGACCACGTCCACGGCCAGCACTGTTGTCTCTAGAAACAGAGCCTGCCTGCCCTGTGTTCTTGCCTCGGCACGCTCTGCCTCTCCTTGGCGGTCTTCCAGCCATTGTAGTCGGTAGTGTATATAGTATAAAAAATAGAGCTCCTATGTGTGCTCACAACACACTGTAGGTCCTATGGGTGCTGACACTAACACACTATAGGTACTTTGTGTGCTGCTGACAAGAAAATATAGGAGCTCTGTTTGCTGCCACTAACACACTAGAAGTCCTATGGGTGCTGCTGAGAAGAACATATAGGAGCTCTGTGTGATGCCACTAACACACTAGAAGTCCTATGGGTGCTTCTGAGATGAAAATATAGGAGCTCTGTGTGATGCCACTAACACACTAGAAGTCCTATGGGTGCTTCTGAGAAGAAAATATAGGAGCTCTGTGTGATGCCACTAACACACTAGAAGTCCTATGGGTGCTTCTGAGATGAAAATATAGGAACTCTGTGTGATGCCACTAACACACTAGAAGTCCTATGGGTGCTTCTGAGATGAAAATATAGGAACTCTGTGTGATGCCACTAACACACTAGAAGTCCTATGGGTGCTGCTGAGAAGAAAATATAGGAGCTCTGTTTGCTGCCACTAACACACTAGAAGTCCTATGGGTGCTGCTGAGAAGAAAATATAGGAGCTCTGTGTGATGCCACTAACACACTAGAAGTCCTATGGGTGCTTCTGAGATGAAAATATAGGAGCTCTGTGTGATGCCACTAACACACTAGAAGTCCTATGGGTGCTGCTGAGAAGAAAATATAGGAGCTCTGTTTGCTGCCACTAACACACTAGAAGTCCTATGGGTGCTGCTGAGAAGAAAATATAGGAGCTCTGTGTGATGCCACTAACACACTAGAAGTCCTATGGGTGCTTCTGAGATGAAAATATAGGAGCTCTGTGTGATGCCACTAACACACTAGAAGTCCTATGGGTGCTGCTGAGAAGAAAATATAGGAGCTCTGTTTGCTGCCACTAACACACTAGAAGTCCTATGGGTGCTGCTGAGAAGAAAATATAGGAGCTCTGTGTGATGCCACTAACACACTAGAAGTCCTATGGGTGCTTCTGAGAAGAAAATATAGGAAGTCTGTGTGATGCCACTAACACACTAGAAGTCCTATGGGTGCTTCTGAGAAGAAAATATAGGAGCTCTGTGTGATGCCACTAACACACTAGAAGTCCTATGGGTGCTTCTGAGATGAAAATATAGGAGCTCTGTGTGATGCCACTAACACACTAGAAGTCCTATGGGTGCTTCTGAGAAGAAAATATAGGAGCTCTGTGTGATGCCACTAACACACTAGAAGTCCTATGGGTGCTTCTGAGATGAAAATATAGGAACTCTGTGTGATGCCACTAACACACTAGAAGTCCTATGGGTGCTTCTGAGATGAAAATATAGGAACTCTGTGTGATGCCACTAACACACTAGAAGTCCTATGGGTGCTGCTGAGAAGAAAATATAGGAGCTCTGTTTGCTGCCACTAACACACTAGAAGTCCTATGGGTGCTGCTGAGAAGAAAATATAGGAGCTCTGTGTGATGCCACTAAAACACTAGAAGTCCTATGGGTGCTTCTGAGATGAAAATATAGGAGCTCTGTGTGATGCCACTAACACACTAGAAGTCCTATGGGTGCTGCTGAGAAGAAAATATAGGAGCTCTGTTTGCTGCCACTAACACACTAGAAGTCCTATGGGTGCTGCTGAGAAGAAAATATAGGAGCTCTGTGTGATGCCACTAACACACTAGAAGTCCTATGGGTGCTTCTGAGAAGAAAATATAGGAGCTCTGTGTGATGCCACTAACACACTAGAAGTCCTATGGGTGCTTCTGAGAAGAAAATATAGGAGCTCTGTGTGATGCCACTAACACACTAGAAGTCCTATGGGTGCTTCTGAGATGAAAATATAGGAGCTCTGTGTGATGCCACTAACACACTAGAAGTCCTATGGGTGCTGCTGAGAAGAAAATATAGGAGCTCTGTTTGCTGCCACTAACACACTAGAAGTCCTATGGGTGCTGCTGAGAAGAAAATATAGGAGCTCTGTTTGCTGCCACTAACACACTAGAAGTCCTATGGGTGCTGCTGAGATGAAAATATAGGAGCTCTGTTTGCTGCCACTAACACACTAGAAGTCCTATGGGTGCTGCTGAGAAGAAAATATAGGAGCTCTGTTTGCTGCCACTAACACACTAGAAGTCCTATGGGTGCTGCTGAGAAGAAAATATAGGAGCTCTGTGTGATGCCACTAACACACTAGAAGTCCTATGGGTGCTTCTGAGGTGAAAATATAGGAGCTCTGTTTGCTGCCACTAACACACTAGAAGTCCTATGGGTGCTGCTGAGAAGAAAATATAGGAGCTCTGTTTGCTGCCACTAACACACTAGAAGTCCTATGGGTGCTGCTGAGAAGAAAATATAGGAGCTCTGTGTGATGCCACTAACACACTAGAAGTCCTATGGGTGCTTCTGAGAAGAAAATATAGGAGCTCTGTGTGATGCCACTAACACACTAGAAGTCCTATGGGTGCTTCTGAGAAGAAAATATAGGAGCTCTGTGTGATGCCACTAACACACTAGAAGTCCTATGGGTGCTTCTGAGATGAAAATATAGGAACTCTGTGTGATGCCACTAACACACTAGAAGTCCTATGGGTGCTTCTGAGATGAAAATATAGGAACTCTGTGTGATGCCACTAACACACTAGAAGTCCTATGGGTGCTTCTGAGATGAAAATATAGGAACTCTGTGTGATGCCACTAACACACTAGAAGTCCTATGGGTGCTTCTGAGATGAAAATATAGGAACTCTGTGTGATGCCACTAACACACTAGAAGTCCTATGGGTGCTTCTGAGATGAAAATATAGGAACTCTGTGTGATGCCACTAACACACTAGAAGTCCTATGGGTGCTTCTGAGATGAAAATATAGGAACTCTGTGTGATGCCACTAACACACTAGAAGTCCTATGGGTGCTGCTGAGAAGAAAATATAGGAGCTCTGTGTGATGCCACTAACACACTAGAAGTCCTATGGGTGCTTCTGAGATGAAAATATAGGAACTCTGTGTGATGCCACTAACACACTAGAAGTCCTATGGGTGCTTCTGAGATGAAAATATAGGAGCTCTGTTTGCTGCCACTAACACACTAGAAGTCCTATGGGTGCTTCTGAGATGAAAATATAGGAGCTCTGTGTGATGCCACTAACACACTAGAAGTCCTATGGGTGCTTCTGAGATGAAAATATAGGAACTCTGTGTGATGCCACTAACACACTAGAAGTCCTATGGGTGCTTCTGAGATGAAAATATAGGAGCTCTGTTTGCTGCCACTAACACACTAGAAGTCCTATGGGTGCTGCTGAGAAGAAAATATAGGAGCTCTGTTTGCTGCCACTAACACACTAGAAGTCCTATGGGTGCTGCTGAGAAGAAAATATAGGAGCTCTGTGTGATGCCACTAACACACTAGAAGTCCTATGGGTGCTGCTGAGAAGAAAATATAGCTCTGTGTGATGCCACTAACACACTAGAAGTCCTATGGGTGCTTCTGAGAAGAAAATATAGGAGCTCTGTGTGATGCCACTAACACACTAGAAGTCCTATGGGTGCTGCTGAGAAGAAAATATAGGAGCTCTGTGTGATGCCACTAACACACTAGAAGTCCTATGGGTGCTTCTGAGATGAAAATATAGGAACTCTGTGTGATGCCACTAACACACTAGAAGTCCTATGGGTGCTGCTGAGAAGAAAATATAGGAGCTCTGTGTGATGCCACTAACACACTAGAAGTCCTATGGGTGCTTCTGAGATGAAAATATAGGAGCTCTGTGTGATGCCACTAACACACTAGAAGTCCTATGGGTGCTTCTGAGATGAAAATATAGGAGCTCTGTTTGCTGCCACTAACACACTAGAAGTCCTATGGGTGCTTCTGAGAAGAAAATATAGGAGCTCTGTGTGATGCCACTAACACACTAGAAGTCCTATGGGTGCTTCTGAGATGAAAATATAGGAGCTCTGTGTGATGCCACTAACACACTAGAAGTCCTATGGGTGCTGCTGAGAAGAAAATATAGGAGCTCTGTTTGCTGCCACTAACACACTAGAAGTCCTATGGGTGCTTCTGAGAAGAAAATATAGGAGCTCTGTGTGATGCCACTAACACACTAGAAGTCCTATGGGTGCTGCTGAGAAGAAAATATAGGAGCTCTGTTTGCTGCCACTAACACACTAGAAGTCCTATGGGTGCTGCTGAGAAGAAAATATAGGAGCTCTGTTTGCTGCCACTAACACACTAGAAGTCCTATGGGTGCTTCTGAGATGAAAATATAGGAGCTCTGTTTGCTGCCACTAACACACTAGAAGTCCTATGGGTGCTGCTGAGAAGAAAATATAGGAGCTCTGTGTGATGCCACTAACACACTAGAAGTCCTATGGGTGCTTCTGAGATGAAAATATAGGAGCTCTGTGTGAAGCCACTAACACACTAGAAGTCCTATGGGTGCTTCTGAGATGAAAATATAGGAACTCTGTGTGATGCCACTAACACACTAGAAGTCCTATGGGTGCTGCTGAGAAGAAAATATAGGAGCTCTGTTTGCTGCCACTAACACACTAGAAGTCCTAAGGGTGCTTCTGAGATGAAAATATAGGAGCTCTGTGTGATGCCACTAACACACTAGAAGTCCTATGGGTGCTTCTGAGATGAAAATATAGGAGCTCTGTTTGCTGCCACTAACACACTAGAAGTCCTATGGGTGCTGACACTAACACACTAGAAGTCCTATGGGTGCTGCTGAGAAGAAAATATAGGAGCTCTGTGTGATGCCACTAACACACTAGAAGTCCTATGGGTGCTTCTGAGATGAAAATATAGGAGCTCTGTGTGATGCCACTAACACACTAGAAGTCCTATGGGTGCTGCTGAGAAGAAAATATAGGAGCTCTGTTTGCTGCCACTAACACACTAGAAGTCCTGTGGGTGCTTCTGAGATGAAAATATAGGAACTCTGTGTGATGCCACTAACACACTAGAAGTCCTATGGGTGCTTCTGAGAAGAAAATATAGGAGCTCTGTGTGATGCCACTAACACACTAGAAGTCCTATGGGTGCTGCTGAGATGAAAATATAGGAACTCTGTGTGATGCCACTAACACACTAGAAGTCCTATGGGTGCTGCTGAGAAGAAAATATAGGAGCTCTGTGTGATGCCACTAACACACTAGAAGTCCTATGGGTGCTGCTGAGAAGAAAATATAGGAGCTCTGTTTGCTGCCACTAACACACTAGAAGTCCTATGGGTGCTGCTGAGAAGAAAATATAGGAGCTCTGTTTGCTGCCACTAACACACTAGAAGTCCTATGGGTGCTGCTGAGATGAAAATATAGGAGCTCTGTTTGATGCCACTAACACACTAGAAGTCCTATGGGTGCTGCTGAGAAGAAAATATAGGAGCTCTGTGTGATGCCACTAACACACTAGAAGTCCTATGGGTGCTGCTGAGAAGAAAATATAGGAGCTCTGTGTGATGCCACTAACACACTAGAAGTCCTATGGGTGCTTCTGAGATGAAAATATAGGAACTCTGTGTGATGCCACTAACACACTAGAAGTCCTATGGGTGCTGCTGAGAAGAAAATATAGGAGCTCTGTGTGATGCCACTAACACACTAGAAGTCCTATGGGTGCTGCTGAGAAGAAAATATAGGAGCTCTGTTTGCTGCCACTAACACACTAGAAGTCCTATGGGTGCTGCTGAGAAGAAAATATAGGAGCTCTGTTTGCTGCCACTAACACACTAGAAGTCCTATGGGTGCTGCTGAGATGAAAATATAGGAGCTCTGTTTGCTGCCACTAACACACTAGAAGTCCTATGGGTGCTGCTGAGAAGAAAATATAGGAGCTCTGTGTGATGCCACTAACACACTAGAAGTCCTATGGGTGCTTCTGAGGTGAAAATATAGGAGCTCTGTGTGATGCCACTAACACACTTGAAGTCCTATGGGTGCTTCTGAGGTGAAAATATAGGAGCTCTGTTTGCTGCCACTAACACACTAGAAGTCCTATGGGTGCTGCTGAGAAGAAAATATAGGAGCTCTGTTTGCTGCCACTAACACACTAGAAGTCCTATGGGTGCTGCTGAGAAGAAAATATAGGAGCTCTGTTTGCTGCCACTAACACACTAGAAGTCCTATGGGTGCTGCTGAGAAGAAAATATAGGAGCTCTGTGTGATGCCACTAACACACTAGAAGTCGTATGGGTGCTGCTGAGAAGAAAATATAGCTCTGTGTGATGCCACTAACACACTAGAAGTCCTATGGGTGCTTCTGAGAAGAAAATATAGGAGCTCTGTGTGATGCCACTAACACACTAGAAGTCCTATGGGTGCTGCTGAGAAGAAAATATAGGAGCTCTGTGTGATGCCACTAACACACTAGAAGTCCTATGGGTGCTTCTGAGATGAAAATATAGGAACTCTGTGTGATGCCACTAACACACTAGAAGTCCTATGGGTGCTGCTGAGAAGAAAATATAGGAGCTCTGTGTGATGCCACTAACACACTAGAAGTCCTATGGGTGCTTCTGAGATGAAAATATAGGAGCTCTGTGTGATGCCACTAACACACTAGAAGTCCTATGGGTGCTTCTGAGATGAAAATATAGGAGCTCTGTTTGCTGCCACTAACACACTAGAAGTCCTATGGGTGCTTCTGAGAAGAAAATATAGGAGCTCTGTGTGATGCCACTAACACACTAGAAGTCCTATGGGTGCTTCTGAGATGAAAATATAGGAGCTCTGTGTGATGCCACTAACACACTAGAAGTCCTATGGGTGCTGCTGAGAAGAAAATATAGGAGCTCTGTTTGCTGCCACTAACACACTAGAAGTCCTATGGGTGCTTCTGAGAAGAAAATATAGGAGCTCTGTGTGATGCCACTAACACACTAGAAGTCCTATGGGTGCTGCTGAGAAGAAAATATAGGAGCTCTGTTTGCTGCCACTAACACACTAGAAGTCCTATGGGTGCTGCTGAGAAGAAAATATAGGAGCTCTGTTTGCTGCCACTAACACACTAGAAGTCCTATGGGTGCTGCTGAGAAGAAAATATAGGAGCTCTGTTTGCTGCCACTAACACACTAGAAGTCCTATGGGTGCTTCTGAGATGAAAATATAGGAGCTCTGTTTGCTGCCACTAACACACTAGAAGTCCTATGGGTGCTGCTGAGAAGAAAATATAGGAGCTCTGTGTGATGCCACTAACACACTAGAAGTCCTATGGGTGCTTCTGAGATGAAAATATAGGAGCTCTGTGTGAAGCCACTAACACACTAGAAGTCCTATGGGTGCTTCTGAGATGAAAATATAGGAACTCTGTGTGATGCCACTAACACACTAGAAGTCCTATGGGTGCTGCTGAGAAGAAAATATAGGAGCTCTGTTTGCTGCCACTAACACACTAGAAGTCCTATGGGTGCTTCTGAGATGAAAATATAGGAGCTCTGTGTGATGCCACTAACACACTAGAAGTCCTATGGGTGCTTCTGAGATGAAAATATAGGAGCTCTGTTTGCTGCCACTAACACACTAGAAGTCCTATGGGTGCTGACACTAACACACTAGAAGTCCTATGGGTGCTGCTGAGAAGAAAATATAGGAGCTCTGTGTGATGCCACTAACACACTAGAAGTCCTATGGGTGCTTCTGAGATGAAAATATAGGAGCTCTGTGTGATGCCACTAACACACTAGAAGTCCTATGGGTACTTCTGAGATGAAAATATAGGAGCTCTGTGTGATGCCACTAACACACTAGAAGTCCTATGGGTACTTCTGAGATGAAAATATAGGAGCTCTGTGTGATGCCACTAACACACTAGAAGTCCTATGGGTGCTGCTGAGAAGAAAATATAGGAGCTCTGTTTGCTGCCACTAACACACTAGAAGTCCTGTGGGTGCTTCTGAGATGAAAATATAGGAACTCTGTGTGATGCCACTAACACACTAGAAGTCCTATGGGTGCTTCTGAGAAGAAAATATAGGAGCTCTGTGTGATGCCACTAACACACTAGAAGTCCTATGGGTGCTGCTGAGAAGAAAATATAGGAGCTCTGTGTGATGCCACTAACACACTAGAAGTCCTATGGGTGCTTCTGAGATGAAAATATAGGAACTCTGTGTGATGCCACTAACACACTAGAAGTCCTATGGGTGCTGCTGAGAAGAAAATATAGGAGCTCTGTGTGATGCCACTAACACACTAGAAGTCCTATGGGTGCTGCTGAGAAGAAAATATAGGAGCTCTGTTTGCTGCCACTAACACACTAGAAGTCCTATGGGTGCTGCTGAGAAGAAAATATAGGAGCTCTGTTTGCTGCCACTAACACACTAGAAGTCCTATGGGTGCTGCTGAGATGAAAATATAGGAGCTCTGTTTGATGCCACTAACACACTAGAAGTCCTATGGGTGCTGCTGAGAAGAAAATATAGGAGCTCTGTGTGATGCCACTAACACACTAGAAGTCCTATGGGTGCTGCTGAGAAGAAAATATAGGAGCTCTGTGTGATGCCACTAACACACTAGAAGTCCTATGGGTGCTTCTGAGATGAAAATATAGGAACTCTGTGTGATGCCACTAACACACTAGAAGTCCTATGGGTGCTGCTGAGAAGAAAATATAGGAGCTCTGTGTGATGCCACTAACACACTAGAAGTCCTATGGGTGCTGCTGAGAAGAAAATATAGGAGCTCTGTTTGCTGCCACTAACACACTAGAAGTCCTATGGGTGCTGCTGAGAAGAAAATATAGGAGCTCTGTTTGCTGCCACTAACACACTAGAAGTCCTATGGGTGCTGCTGAGATGAAAATATAGGAGCTCTGTTTGCTGCCACTAACACACTAGAAGTCCTATGGGTGCTGCTGAGAAGAAAATATAGGAGCTCTGTTTGCTGCCACTAACACACTAGAAGTCCTATGGGTGCTGCTGAGAAGAAAATATAGGAGCTCTGTGTGATGCCACTAACACACTAGAAGTCCTATGGGTGCTTCTGAGATGAAAATATAGGAACTTTGTGTGATGCCACTAACACACTAGAAGTCCTATGGGTGCTGCTGAGAA
The DNA here is from genome assembly GCA_029206835.1 of Rana muscosa. NCBI lineage: Eukaryota > Metazoa > Chordata > Amphibia > Anura > Ranidae > Rana > Rana muscosa. Next base: position 1,104,870,841 of record CM055116.1, read on the forward strand.
GAAAATATAGGAGCTCTGTGTGATGCCACTAACACACTAGAAGTCCTATGGGTGCTGCTGAGAAGAAAATATAGGAGCTCTGTTTGCTGCCACTAACACACTAGAAGTCCTATGGGTGCTGCTGAGAAGAAAATATAGGAGCTCTGTTTGCTGCCACTAACACACTAGAAGTCCTATGGGTGCTGCTGAGATGAAAATATAGGAGCTCTGTTTGATGCCACTAACACACTAGAAGTCCTATGGGTGCTGCTGAGAAGAAAATATAGGAGCTCTGTGTGATGCCACTAACACACTAGAAGTCCTATGGGTGCTGCTGAGAAGAAAATATAGGAGCTCTGTGTGATGCCACTAACACACTAGAAGTCCTATGGGTGCTTCTGAGATGAAAATATAGGAACTCTGTGTGATGCCACTAACACACTAGAAGTCCTATGGGTGCTGCTGAGAAGAAAATATAGGAGCTCTGTGTGATGCCACTAACACACTAGAAGTCCTATGGGTGCTGCTGAGAAGAAAATATAGGAGCTCTGTTTGCTGCCACTAACACACTAGAAGTCCTATGGGTGCTGCTGAGATGAAAATATAGGAGCTCTGTTTGCTGCCACTAACACACTAGAAGTCCTATGGGTGCTGTTGAGAAGAAAATATAGGAGCTCTGTTTGCTGCCACTAACACACTAGAAGTCCTATGGGTGCTGCTGAGAAGAAAATATAGGAGCTCTGTGTGATGCCACTAACACACTAGAAGTCCTATGGGTGCTTCTGAGGTGAAAATATAGGAGCTCTGTGTGATGCCACTAACACACTAGAAGTCCTATGGGTGCTTCTGAGGTGAAAATATAGGAGCTCTGTTTGCTGCCACTAACACACTAGAAGTCCTATGGGTGCTGCTGAGAAGAAAATATAGGAGCTCTGTTTGCTGCCACTAACACACTAGAAGTCCTATGGGTGCTGCTGAGAAGAAAATATAGGAGCTCTGTTTGCTGCCACTAACACACTAGAAGTCCTATGGGTGCTGCTGAGAAGAAAATATAGGAGCTCTGTGTGATGCCACTAACACACTAGAAGTCCTATGGGTGCTGCTGAGAAGAAAATATAGCTCTGTGTGATGCCACTAACACACTAGAAGTCCTATGGGTGCTTCTGAGAAGAAAATATAGGAGCTCTGTGTGATGCCACTAACACACTAGAAGTCCTATGGGTGCTGCTGAGAAGAAAATATAGGAGCTCTGTGTGATGCCACTAACACACTAGAAGTCCTATGGGTGCTTCTGAGATGAAAATATAGGAACTCTGTGTGATGCCACTAACACACTAGAAGTCCTATGGGTGCTGCTGAGAAGAAAATATAGGAGCTCTGTGTGATGCCACTAACACACTAGAAGTCCTATGGGTGCTTCTGAGATGAAAATATAGGAGCTCTGTGTGATGCCACTAACACACTAGAAGTCCTATGGGTGCTTCTGAGATGAAAATATAGGAGCTCTGTTTGCTGCCACTAACACACTAGAAGTCCTATGGGTGCTTCTGAGAAGAAAATATAGGAGCTCTGTGTGATGCCACTAACACACTAGAAGTCCTATGGGTGCTTCTGAGATGAAAATATAGGAGCTCTGTGTGATGCCACTAACACACTAGAAGTCCTATGGGTGCTGCTGAGAAGAAAATATAGGAGCTCTGTTTGCTGCCACTAACACACTAGAAGTCCTATGGGTGCTTCTGAGAAGAAAATATAGGAGCTCTGTGTGATGCCACTAACACACTAGAAGTCCTATGGGTGCTGCTGAGAAGAAAATATAGGAGCTCTGTTTGCTGCCACTAACACACTAGAAGTCCTATGGGTGCTGCTGAGAAGAAAATATAGGAGCTCTGTTTGCTGCCACTAACACACTAGAAGTCCTATGGGTGCTGCTGAGAAGAAAATATAGGAGCTCTGTTTGCTGCCACTAACACACTAGAAGTCCTATGGGTGCTTCTGAGATGAAAATATAGGAGCTCTGTTTGCTGCCACTAACACACTAGAAGTCCTATGGGTGCTGCTGAGAAGAAAATATAGGAGCTCTGTGTGATGCCACTAACACACTAGAAGTCCTATGGGTGCTTCTGAGATGAAAATATAGGAGCTCTGTGTGAAGCCACTAACACACTAGAAGTCCTATGGGTGCTTCTGAGATGAAAATATAGGAACTCTGTGTGATGCCACTAACACACTAGAAGTCCTATGGGTGCTGCTGAGAAGAAAATATAGGAGCTCTGTTTGCTGCCACTAACACACTAGAAGTCCTATGGGTGCTTCTGAGATGAAAATATAGGAGCTCTGTTTGCTGCCACTAACACACTAGAAGTCCTATGGGTGCTGACACTAACACACTAGAAGTCCTATGGGTGCTGCTGAGAAGAAAATATAGGAGCTCTGTGTGATGCCACTAACACACTAGAAGTCCTATGGGTGCTTCTGAGATGAAAATATAGGAGCTCTGTGTGATGCCACTAACACACTAGAAGTCCTATGGGTACTTCTGAGATGAAAATATAGGAGCTCTGTGTGATGCCACTAACACACTAGAAGTCCTATGGGTACTTCTGAGATGAAAATATAGGAGCTCTGTGTGATGCCACTAACACACTAGAAGTCCTATGGGTGCTGCTGAGAAGAAAATATAGGAGCTCTGTTTGCTGCCACTAACACACTAGAAGTCCTGTGGGTGCTTCTGAGATGAAAATATAGGAACTCTGTGTGATGCCACTAACACACTAGAAGTCCTATGGGTGCTTCTGAGAAGAAAATATAGGAGCTCTGTGTGATGCCACTAACACACTAGAAGTCCTATGGGTGCTGCTGAGAAGAAAATATAGGAGCTCTGTGTGATGCCACTAACACACTAGAAGTCCTATGGGTGCTTCTGAGATGAAAATATAGGAACTCTGTGTGATGCCACTAACACACTAGAAGTCCTATGGGTGCTGCTGAGAAGAAAATATAGGAGCTCTGTGTGATGCCACTAACACACTAGAAGTCCTATGGGTGCTGCTGAGAAGAAAATATAGGAGCTCTGTTTGCTGCCACTAACACACTAGAAGTCCTATGGGTGCTGCTGAGAAGAAAATATAGGAGCTCTGTTTGCTGCCACTAACACACTAGAAGTCCTATGGGTGCTGCTGAGATGAAAATATAGGAGCTCTGTTTGATGCCACTAACACACTAGAAGTCCTATGGGTGCTGCTGAGAAGAAAATATAGGAGCTCTGTGTGATGCCACTAACACACTAGAAGTCCTATGGGTGCTGCTGAGAAGAAAATATAGGAGCTCTGTGTGATGCCACTAACACACTAGAAGTCCTATGGGTGCTTCTGAGATGAAAATATAGGAACTCTGTGTGATGCCACTAACACACTAGAAGTCCTATGGGTGCTGCTGAGAAGAAAATATAGGAGCTCTGTGTGATGCCACTAACACACTAGAAGTCCTATGGGTGCTGCTGAGAAGAAAATATAGGAGCTCTGTTTGCTGCCACTAACACACTAGAAGTCCTATGGGTGCTGCTGAGAAGAAAATATAGGAGCTCTGTTTGCTGCCACTAACACACTAGAAGTCCTATGGGTGCTGCTGAGATGAAAATATAGGAGCTCTGTTTGCTGCCACTAACACACTAGAAGTCCTATGGGTGCTGCTGAGAAGAAAATATAGGAGCTCTGTTTGCTGCCACTAACACACTAGAAGTCCTATGGGTGCTGCTGAGAAGAAAATATAGGAGCTCTGTGTGATGCCACTAACACACTAGAAGTCCTATGGGTGCTTCTGAGGTGAAAATATAGGAGCTCTGTGTGATGCCACTAACACACTAGAAGTCCTATGGGTGCTTCTGAGGTGAAAATATAGGAGCTCTGTTTGCTGCCACTAACACACTAGAAGTCCTATGGGTGCTGCTGAGAAGAAAATATAGGAGCTCTGTTTGCTGCCACTAACACACTAGAAGTCCTATGGGTGCTGCTGAGAAGAAAATATAGGAGCTCTGTGTGATGCCACTAACACACTAGAAGTCCTATGGGTGCTTCTGAGAAGAAAATATAGGAGCTCTGTGTGATGCCACTAACACACTAGAAGTCCTATGGGTGCTTCTGAGAAGAAAATATAGGAGCTCTGTGTGATGCCACTAACACACTAGAAGTCCTATGGGTGCTTCTGAGATGAAAATATAGGAACTCTGTGTGATGCCACTAACACACTAGAAGTCCTATGGGTGCTTCTGAGATGAAAATATAGGAACTCTGTGTGATGCCACTAACACACTAGAAGTCCTATGGGTGCTTCTGAGATGAAAATATAGGAGCTCTGTTTGCTGCCACTAACACACTAGAAGTCCTATGGGTGCTGCTGAGAAGAAAATATAGGAGCTCTGTGTGATGCCACTAACACACTAGAAGTCCTATGGGTGCTTCTGAGAAGAAAATATAGGAGCTCTGTGTGATGCCACTAACACACTAGAAGTCCTATGGGTGCTGCTGAGAAGAAAATATAGGAGCTCTGTGTGATGCCACTAACACACTAGAAGTCCTATGGGTGCTTCTGAGATGAAAATATAGGAGCTCTGTGTGATGCCACTAACACACTAGAAGTCCTATGGGTGCTTCTGAGATGAAAATATAGGAACTCTGTGTGATGCCACTAACACACTAGAAGTCCTATGGGTGCTTCTGAGATGAAAATATAGGAGCTCTGTTTGCTGCCACTAACACACTAGAAGTCCTATGGGTGCTTCTGAGATGAAAATATAGGAGCTCTGTGTGATGCCACTAACACACTAGAAGTCCTATGGGTGCTTCTGAGATGAAAATATAGGAACTCTGTGTGATGCCACTAACACACTAGAAGTCCTATGGGTGCTTCTGAGATGAAAATATAGGAGCTCTGTTTGCTGCCACTAACACACTAGAAGTCCTATGGGTGCTGCTGAGAAGAAAATATAGGAGCTCTGTTTGCTGCCACTAACACACTAGAAGTCCTATGGGTGCTGCTGAGAAGAAAATATAGGAGCTCTGTGTGATGCCACTAACACACTAGAAGTCCTATGGGTGCTGCTGAGAAGAAAATATAGGAGCTCTGTGTGATGCCACTAACACACTAGAAGTCCTATGGGTGCTTCTGAGAAGAAAATATAGGAGCTCTGTGTGATGCCACTAACACACTAGAAGTCCTATGGGTGCTGCTGAGAAGAAAATATAGGAGCTCTGTGTGATGCCACTAACACACTAGAAGTCCTATGGGTGCTTCTGAGATGAAAATATAGGAGCTCTGTGTGATGCCACTAACACACTAGAAGTCCTATGGGTGCTTCTGAGATGAAAATATAGGAGCTCTGTTTGCTGCCACTAACACACTAGAAGTCCTATGGGTGCTGCTGAGAAGAAAATATAGGAGCTCTGTTTGCTGCCACTAACACACTAGAAGTCCTATGGGTGCTTCTGAGAAGAAAATATAGGAGCTCTGTGTGATGCCACTAACACACTAGAAGTCCTATGGGTGCTTCTGAGATGAAAATATAGGAGCTCTGTGTGATGCCACTAACACACTAGAAGTCCTATGGGTGCTGCTGAGAAGAAAATATAGGAGCTCTGTGTGAAGCCACTAACACACTAGAAGTCCTATGGGTGCTTCTGAGATGAAAATATAGGAACTCTGTGTGATGCCACTAACACACTAGAAGTCCTATGGGTGCTGCTGAGAAGAAAATATAGGAGCTCTGTTTGCTGCCACTAACACACTAGAAGTCCTATGGGTGCTTCTGAGATGAAAATATAGGAGCTCTGTGTGATGCCACTAACACACTAGAAGTCCTATGGGTGCTTCTGAGATGAAAATATAGGAGCTCTGTTTGCTGCCACTAACACACTAGAAGTCCTATGGGTGCTGACACTAACACACTAGAAGTCCTATGGGTGCTGCTGAGAAGAAAATATAGGAGCTCTGTGTGATGCCACTAACACACTAGAAGTCCTATGGGTGCTTCTGAGATGAAAATATAGGAGCTCTGTGTGATGCCACTAACACACTAGAAGTCCTATGGGTACTTCTGAGATGAAAATATAGGAGCTCTGTGTGATGCCACTAACACACTAGAAGTCCTATGGGTGCTGCTGAGAAGAAAATATAGGAGCTCTGTTTGCTGCCACTAACACACTAGAAGTCCTATGGGTGCTGACACTAACACACTAGAAGTCCTATGGGTGCTGCTGAGAAGAAAATATAGGAGCTCTGTGTGATGCCACTAACACACTAGAAGTCCTATGGGTGCTTCTGAGAAGAAAATATAGGAGCTCTGTGTGATGCCACTAACACACTAGAAGTCCTATGGGTGCTGCTGAGAAGAAAATATAGGAGCTCTGTGTGATGCCACTAACACACTAGAAGTCCTATGGGTGCTTCTGAGATGAAAATATAGGAGCTCTGTGTGATGCCACTAACACACTAGAAGTCCTATGGGTGCTTCTGAGATGAAAATATAGGAGCTCTGTTTGCTGCCACTAACACACTAGAAGTCCTATGGGTGCTGCTGAGAAGAAAATATAGGAGCTCTGTTTGCTGCCACTAACACACTAGAAGTCCTATGGGTGCTTCTGAAAAGAAAATATAGGAGCTCTGTGTGATGCCACTAACACACTAGAAGTCCTATGGGTGCTTCTGAGAAGAAAATATAGGAGCTCTGTGTGATGCCACTAACACACTAGAAGTCCTATGGGTGCTTCTGAGATGAAAATATAGGAGCTCTGTGTGATGCCACTAACACACTAGAAGTCCTATGGGTGCTGCTGAGAAGAAAATATAGGAGCTCTGTTTGCTGCCACTAACACACCAAAAGTCCTATGGGTGCTGCTGAGAAGAAAATATAGGAGCTCTGTTTGCTGCCACTAACACACTAGAAGTCCTATGGGTGCTGCTGAGAAGAAAATATAGGAGCTCTGTTTGCTGCCACTAACACACTAGAAGTCCTATGGGTGCTTCTGAGATGAAAATATAGGAGCTCTGTTTGCTGCCACTAACACACTAGAAGTCCTATGGGTGCTGCTGAGAAGAAAATATAGGAGCTCTGTGTGATGCCACTAACACACTAGAAGTCCTATGGGTGCTTCTGAGATGAAAATATAGGAGCTCTGTGTGATGCCACTAACACACTAGAAGTCCTATGGGTGCTTCTGAGATGAAAATATAGGAGCTCTGTGTGAAGCCACTAACACACTAGAAGTCCTATGGGTGCTTCTGAGATGAAAATATAGGAGCTCTGTTTGCTGCCACTAACACACTAGAAGTCCTATGGGTGCTGACACTAACACACTAGAAGTCCTATGGGTGCTGCTGAGAAGAAAATATAGGAGCTCTGTGTGATGCCACTAACACACTAGAAGTCCTATGGGTGCTTCTGAGATGAAAATATAGGAGCTCTGTGTGATGCCACTAACACACTAGAAGTCCTATGGGTGCTTCTGAGATGAAAATATAGGAGCTCTGTGTGATGCCACTAACACACTAGAAGTCCTATGGGTGCTTCTGAGATGAAAATATAGGAGCTCTGTTTGCTGCCACTAACACACTAGAAGTCCTATGGGTGCTGCTGAGAAGAAAATATAGGAGCTCTGTTTGCTGCCACTAACACACTAGAAGTCCTATGGGTGCTTCTGAAAAGAAAATATAGGAGCTCTGTGTGATGCCACTAACACACTAGAAGTCCTATGGGTGCTTCTGAGAAGAAAATATAGGAGCTCTGTGTGATGCCACTAACACACTAGAAGTCCTATGGGTGCTTCTGTGATGAAAATATAGGAGCTCTGTGTGATGCCACTAACACACTAGAAGTCCTATGGGTGCTGCTGAGAAGAAAATATAGGAGCTCTGTTTGCTGCCACTAACACACCAAAAGTCCTATGGGTGCTGCTGAGAAGAAAATATAGGAGCTCTGTTTGCTGCCACTAACACACTAGAAGTCCTATGGGTGCTGCTGAGAAGAAAATATAGGAGCTCTGTTTGCTGCCACTAACACACTAGAAGTCCTATGGGTGCTTCTGAGATGAAAATATAGGAGCTCTGTTTGCTGCCACTAACACACTAGAAGTCCTATGGGTGCTGCTGAGAAGAAAATATAGGAGCTCTGTGTGATGCCACTAACACACTAGAAGTCCTATGGGTGCTTCTGAGATGAAAATATAGGAGCTCTGTGTGAAGCCACTAACACACTAGAAGTCCTATGGGTGCTTCTGAGATGAAAATATAGGAGCTCTGTTTGCTGCCACTAACACACTAGAAGTCCTATGGGTGCTGACACTAACACACTAGAAGTCCTATGGGTGCTGCTGAGAAGAAAATATAGGAGCTCTGTGTGATGCCACTAACACACTAGAAGTCCTATGGGTGCTTCTGAGATGAAAATATAGGAGCTCTGTGTGATGCCACTAACACACTAGAAGTCCTATGGGTGCTTCTGAGATGAAAATATAGGAGCTCTGTGTGAAGCCACTAACACACTAGAAGTCCTATGGGTGCTTCTGAGATGAAAATATAGGAGCTCTGTTTGCTGCCACTAACACACTAGAAGTCCTATGGGTGCTGACACTAACACACTAGAAGTCCTATGGGTGCTGCTGAGAAGAAAATATAGGAGCTCTGTGTGATGCCACTAACACACTAGAAGTCCTATGGGTGCTTCTGAGATGAAAATATAGGAGCTCTGTGTGATGCCACTAACACACTAGAAGTCCTATGGGTGCTTCTGAGATGAAAATATAGGAGCTCTGTTTGCTGCCACTAACACACTAGAAGTCCTATGGGTGCTGACACTAACACACTAGAAGTCCTATGGGTGCTGCTGAGAAGAAAATATAGGAGCTCTGTGTGATGCCACTAACACACTAGAAGTCCTATGGGTGCTTCTGAGATGAAAATATAGGAGCTCTGTGTGATGCCACTAACACACTAGAAGTCCTATGGGTGCTTCTGAGATGAAAATATAGGAGCTCTGTGTGATGCCACTAACACACTAGAAGTCCTATGGGTGCTTCTGAGATGAAAATATAGGAGCTCTGTGTGAAGCCACTAACACACTAGAAGTCCTATGGGTGCTTCTGAGATGAAAATATAGGAACTCTGTGTGATGCCACTAACACACTAGAAGTCCTATGGGTGCTGCTGAGAAGAAAATATAGGAGCTCTGTTTGCTGCCACTAACACACTAGAAGTCCTATGGGTGCTTCTGAGATGAAAATATAGGAGCTCTGTGTGATGCCACTAACACACTAGAAGTCCTATGGGTGCTTCTGAGATGAAAATATAGGAGCTCTGTTTGCTGCCACTAACACACTAGAAGTCCTATGGGTGCTTCTGAGATGAAAATATAGGAACTCTGTGTGATGCCACTAACACACTAGAAGTCCTATGGGTGCTGCTGAGAAGAAAATATAGGAGCTCTGTGTGATGCCACTAACACACTAGAAGTCCTATGGGTGCTGCTGAGAAGAAAATATAGGAGCTCTGTTTGCTGCCACTAACACACTAGAAGTCCTATGGGTGCTGCTGAGAAGAAAATATAGGAGCTCTGTTTGCTGCCACTAACACACTAGAAGTCCTATGGGTGCTGCTGAGATGAAAATATAGGAGCTCTGTTTGATGCCACTAACACACTAGAAGTCCTATGGGTGCTGCTGAGAAGAAAATATAGGAGCTCTGTGTGATGCCACTAACACACTAGAAGTCCTATGGGTGCTGCTGAGAAGAAAATATAGGAGCTCTGTGTGATGCCACTAACACACTAGAAGTCCTATGGGTGCTTCTGAGATGAAAATATAGGAACTCTGTGTGATGCCACTAACACACTAGAAGTCCTATGGGTGCTGCTGAGAAGAAAATATAGGAGCTCTGTGTGATGCCACTAACACACTAGAAGTCCTATGGGTGCTGCTGAGAAGAAAATATAGGAGCTCTGTTTGCTGCCACTAACACACTAGAAGTCCTATGGGTGCTGCTGAGAAGAAAATATAGGAGCTCTGTTTGCTGCCACTAACACACTAGAAGTCCTATGGGTGCTGCTGAGATGAAAATATAGGAGCTCTGTTTGCTGCCACTAACACACTAGAAGTCCTATGGGTGCTGCTGAGAAGAAAATATAGGAGCTCTGTTTGCTGCCACTAACACACTAGAAGTCCTATGGGTGCTGCTGAGAAGAAAATATAGGAGCTCTGTGTGATGCCACTAACACACTAGAAGTCCTATGGGTGCTTCTGAGGTGAAAATATAGGAGCTCTGTGTGATGCCACTAACACACTAGAAGTCCTATGGGTGCTTCTGAGGTGAAAATATAGGAGCTCTGTTTGCTGCCACTAACACACTAGAAGTCCTATGGGTGCTGCTGAGAAGAAAATATAGGAGCTCTGTTTGCTGCCACTAACACACTAGAAGTCCTATGGGTGCTGCTGAGAAGAAAATATAGGAGCTCTGTGTGATGCCACTAACACACTAGAAGTCCTATGGGTGCTGCTGAGAAGAAAATATAGGAGCTCTGTGTGATGCCACTAACACACTAGAAGTCCTATGGGTGCTTCTGAGATGAAAATATAGGAGCTCTGTGTGATGCCACTAACACACTAGAAGTCCTATGGGTGCTTCTGAGATGAAAATATAGGAGCTCTGTTTGCTGCCACTAACACACTAGAAGTCCTATGGGTGCTGCTGAGAAGAAAATATAGGAGCTCTGTTTGCTGCCACTAACACACTAGAAGTCCTATGGGTGCTTCTGAGAAGAAAATATAGGAGCTCTGTGTGATGCCACTAACACACTAGAAGTCCTATGGGTGCTTCTGAGATGAAAATATAGGAGCTCTGTGTGATGCCACTAACACACTAGAAGTCCTATGGGTGCTGCTGAGAAGAAAATATAGGAGCTCTGTGTGAAGCCACTAACACACTAGAAGTCCTATGGGTGCTTCTGAGATGAAAATATAGGAACTCTGTGTGATGCCACTAACACACTAGAAGTCCTATGGGTGCTGCTGAGAAGAAAATATAGGAGCTCTGTTTGCTGCCACTAACACACTAGAAGTCCTATGGGTGCTTCTGATATGAAAATATAGGAGCTCTGTGTGATGCCACTAACACACTAGAAGTCCTATGGGTGCTTCTGAGATGAAAATATAGGAGCTCTGTTTGCTGCCACTAACACACTAGAAGTCCTATGGGTGCTGACACTAACACACTAGAAGTCCTATGGGTGCTGCTGAGAAGAAAATATAGGAGCTCTGTGTGATGCCACTAACACACTAGAAGTCCTATGGGTGCTTCTGAGATGAAAATATAGGAGCTCTGTGTGATGCCACTAACACACTAGAAGTCCTATGGGTACTTCTGAGATGAAAATATAGGAGCTCTGTGTGATGCCACTAACACACTAGAAGTCCTATGGGTGCTGCTGAGAAGAAAATATAGGAGCTCTGTTTGCTGCCACTAACACACTAGAAGTCCTATGGGTGCTGACACTAACACACTAGAAGTCCTATGGGTGCTGCTGAGAAGAAAATATAGGAGCTCTGTGTGATGCCACTAACACACTAGAAGTCCTATGGGTGCTTCTGAGAAGAAAATATAGGAGCTCTGTGTGATGCCACTAACACACTAGAAGTCCTATGGGTGCTGCTGAGAAGAAAATATAGGAGCTCTGTGTGATGCCACTAACACACTAGAAGTCCTATGGGTGCTTCTGAGATGAAAATATAGGAGCTCTGTGTGATGCCACTAACACACTAGAAGTCCTATGGGTGCTTCTGAGATGAAAATATAGGAGCTCTGTTTGCTGCCACTAACACACTAGAAGTCCTATGGGTGCTGCTGAGAAGAAAATATAGGAGCTCTGTTTGCTGCCACTAACACACTAGAAGTCCTATGGGTGCTTCTGAAAAGAAAATATAGGAGCTCTGTGTGATGCCACTAACACACTAGAAGTCCTATGGGTGCTTCTGAGAAGAAAATATAGGAGCTCTGTGTGATGCCACTAACACACTAGAAGTCCTATGGGTGCTTCTGAGATGAAAATATAGGAGCTCTGTGTGATGCCACTAACACACTAGAAGTCCTATGGGTGCTGCTGAGAAGAAAATATAGGAGCTCTGTTTGCTGCCACTAACACACCAAAAGTCCTATGGGTGCTGCTGAGAAGAAAATATAGGAGCTCTGTTTGCTGCCACTAACACACTAGAAGTCCTATGGGTGCTGCTGAGAAGAAAATATAGGAGCTCTGTTTGCTGCCACTAACACACTAGAAGTCCTATGGGTGCTTCTGAGATGAAAATATAGGAGCTCTGTTTGCTGCCACTAACACACTAGAAGTCCTATGGGTGCTGCTGAGAAGAAAATATAGGAGCTCTGTGTGATGCCACTAACACACTAGAAGTCCTATGGGTGCTTCTGAGATGAAAATATAGGAGCTCTGTGTGATGCCACTAACACACTAGAAGTCCTATGGGTGCTTCTGAGATGAAAATATAGGAGCTCTGTTTGCTGCCACTAACACACTAGAAGTCCTATGGGTGCTGACACTAACACACTAGAAGTCCTATGGGTGCTGCTGAGAAGAAAATATAGGAGCTCTGTGTGATGCCACTAACACACTAGAAGTCCTATGGGTGCTTCTGAGATGAAAATATAGGAGCTCTGTGTGATGCCACTAACACACTAGAAGTCCTATGGGTGCTTCTGAGATGAAAATATAGGAGCTCTGTTTGCTGCCACTAACACACTAGAAGTCCTATGGGTGCTGACACTAACACACTAGAAGTCCTATGGGTGCTGCTGAGAAGAAAATATAGGAGCTCTGTGTGATGCCACTAACACACTAGAAGTCCTATGGGTGCTTCTGAGATGAAAATATAGGAGCTCTGTGTGATGCCACTAACACACTAGAAGTCCTATGGGTGCTTCTGAGATGAAAATATAGGAGCTCTGTGTGATGCCACTAACACACTAGAAGTCCTATGGGTGCTTCTGAGATGAAAATATAGGAGCTCTGTGTGAAGCCACTAACACACTAGAAGTCCTATGGGTGCTTCTGAGATGAAAATATAGGAACTCTGTGTGATGCCACTAACACACTAGAAGTCCTATGGGTGCTGCTGAGAAGAAAATATAGGAGCTCTGTTTGCTGCCACTAACACACTAGAAGTCCTATGGGTGCTTCTGAGATGAAAATATAGGAGCTCTGTTTGCTGCCACTAACACACTAGAAGTCCTATGGGTGCTGACACTAACACACTAGAAGTCCTATGGGTGCTGCTGAGAAGAAAATATAGGAGCTCTGTGTGATGCCACTAACACGCTAGAAGTCCTATGGGTGCTTCTGAGATGAAAATATAGGAGCTCTGTGTGATGCCACCAACACACTAGAAGTCCTATGGGTACTTCTGAGATGAAAATATAGGAGCTCTGTGTGATGCCACTAACACACTAGAAGTCCTATGGGTACTTCTGAGAAGAAAATATAGGAGCTCTGTGTGATGCCACTAACACACTAGAAGTCCTATGGGTGCTGCTGAGAAGAAAATATAGGAGCTCTGTTTGCTGCCACTAACACACTAGAAGTCCTGTGGGTGCTTCTGAGATGAAAATATAGGAACTCTGTGTGATGCCACTAACACAGTAGAAGTCCTATGGGTGCTGCTGAGAAGAAAATATAGGAGCTCTGTTTGCTGCCACTAACACACTAGAAGTCCTATGGGTGTTTCTGAGATGAAAATATAGGAGCTCTGTGTGATGCCACTAACACACTAGAAGTCCTATGGGTGCTTCTGAGATGAAAATATAGGAGCTCTGTGTGAAGCCACTAACACACTAGAAGTCCTATGGGTGCTGCTGAGAAGAAAATATAGGAGCTCTGTTTGCTGCCACTAACACACTAGAAGTCCTATGGGTGCTGTTGGGGTGCAATGCTGTGCTAACAGCACTGTGGTTGGTACTACTGCAATACTGTACTAACAGTAAGCACGCACCAGACTAATCCCCAGCAGCAGCTAATAACACACTAACTGTGCAATCAGCAGCAATGAACGATCAATGACTTAGGTAGCAATGGTTTAGCAAAGAAATAGCCAATGGTTTAGCAAAGAAGAGCAAATCTTTCAGTATCAAGCAAAGACAGAATCAGCAGACTGATCTCTCCTAAAGCCGGAACTCATGTGACCGGGGCCGACGGCGTGGCGGCCTTTTAAATGGTGGGGCGTGTACTAAAGCCCCTGAGCTGTAATTGGCTACAGGCGTCCTGCCTGTAGCCAATTATTGCTCTCCGAGTTTCGGGCGCTGTGATTGGCCAAGCATGCGGGGTCACAGTGCATGCTTGGCCAATCATCAGCCAGCAATGCACTGCGCCGGCCGCAATGCATTGCGGGGCCGCTCGCATCACACGAATGTGATGCGAACGGCACAAATAGTTCTGGGCTCGCCGAGCGAGCGAACGCCCGGTGCTCGATTCGAACGTGGGTTCGAATCGAGCACCGGGCCCATCCCTACTCACAATCCTATAAAGGAGAATGCATTTAGTCAACTGGCCAAAACCCAAATTTTCCTTACTTTAACAAGCAAGTTTGATTTTGTTTCATAATGTTTTATTGCAAATCATATTGTTAAACATAGATAAGAGTTTGGCAGAACATATTTGGTTACGGTATGAATGAACCCCCCTAAAAACTGTAGAAGTCATCGAGGTGCAATTGGTAACATATACAACGTAGCTAGAGTTCATATGGTCACATACCTTAGGTCCATATATATTTGGACACAATTTTCATACTTTTGGCTCAGCATGCCACCAGAATTAAAATAAAATGAAACAATCCAAATGAATTTTAAGTGAAAACTTTCAGCTTTAATTCAAGGGGTTGAACATAAATATCAAGTACAAATTTTAGGAACTGCAATCATTTTTGTACACAGTCCCCCACCCCCATTTTCAGAGGCTCAAATGTAATTGGACAAATGAATATAATCATAAATAAAATCTTAATTTTTTTATATTTTGTTGATAATCCTTTACTGGCAATGACTGCCTGAAGTCTGGAACCCATGAACATTGCCAAAGACTGGGTTTCCTCCTTTCTGATGCTTTGCCAGGCTCTAACTGCAGCTGTCTTTAGTTGTTCTTTGTGGGTCTTTCTGCCTTTTAGCTTTGCCTTCAGCAAGTAAAATGCATGCTCAATTGGGTTGAGATCAGGTTATTGACTCGGCCATTGCAAAATATTCCACTTCTTTTCCTTCAAAAACTGCTGGGTTGCTTTTGCAATGTTTTGGACCATTGTCCATCTGTACTGTGAAGCACCATCCAATCAACATTGCTGCATTTGGCTAAATCTGGGCTGACAGTATATCTCTAAACACTGCAGAATTCATCCGGCTGCTTCTGTATTCTGTCACATCATCAATAAACACCAATGACCCAGTGCCACTGGAAGCTATTCATGCCCAAGCCTCAACTGCCTCCACCATGTTTTACAGATGACGTTGTGTGCTTTGGATAATGAGCTGTTATAAGCCATTTCCCACACTTTTTTGTTCCCGTCATTCTGGCACAGATTAATTTTAGTTTCTTCCGTCCAAAGAATGCTTTTCCAGATCTGGTCTGGCTTTTTCAGATGTTTTTTGGCAAAGTCTAATCTGGCTTTTATATTCTTCAGGCTTGTGAATGGTTTTGAATGGTTTGTACCTTGTGGTGAACCCTCTGTATTTGCAGAAGGGTGCTTCTCTTGATTGTAGACTTTAACGATGATATGCCCACCTCCTGGAGAGTGTCCTTCACTTGTCTGGATGTGGTGAATTGGTTTTTCTTTACCGTAGAGAGGATCCTGCGATCATCCACCACCGTTGTCTTCTGTGGATGTCCAGGCCTTTTTATGTTGCTGAGCTCACCAGTGCGTTCTTCTTTCCTCCAAACATACCAAACTGTTGATTTGACCACTCCTAATGTTGCTGCTATCTCTCTGATGGACTTGTTTCCTTTTTGAAGCCTCACAATGGCCTGTTTCACTTGCATGGACAGCTCATTGAAACGCATTATGTAGATTCACAGCAATAGATTCCAAATGCAAATACAACACTTAAGCCGTGTACGCATGATCGGATTTCCTATGGATTCTAATCCGATGGATTTTTCCATCGGAAATCCGATGAAGATGACTTATCCAACGTCCCAAACGCGGTGACGTAAAACACTCCGATGAGCCGAGAAAAATGAAGTGCAATGCTTCTGAGCATGCGTCGACTTGATTCTGAGCATGTGTGGGTTTTGTATCCGTTGGAGTTCCACACAGACGATCGGAATTTGCTATTGTTTTTTTTTCCATGGGATAAATTTAAAACAAGTTCTATTTTTAATCACCGATGGAAAAAAGACCGATGGGGCCCATACACGATCGGTTTGTCCGATGAAAAAAGTCCATCGGATTGTTTTCATCGGTAAAACCGATCGTGTGTACACGGCTTTAGAATCAACTTCAGACCTTTTACCTGCTTAAGGTTGGGTTCACACTGGTACGACATGACAGTCGTACTACTTTGGATCCGACTTTGCCCTGCGACTTGAAGCCGACATACGTCCAACTTTTAATGAACGGGGATCCGACTTGGATCCCCGCCAATACCAGGCACTGTGTTTGGTATGAATCTTGAGGGGGAACGCCACGCCAAATTTTAAATAAAAAACCTGCATGGGTTCCCCCTCCAAGAGCATACCAGGCCCTTCAGTCTGGATATGGATTTTAAGGGGAACCCCCTATGCCAAAAAAAGGCGTGGAGGTCCCCCCAAAATCCATACCAGACCCTTATCCGAGCATGCAGCTCGGCTGGTCAGGAGAGGGGGTGGGGACGAGCGAGCTCCCCCCCTCCTGAATTGTACCAGGCCGCATGCCCTCAACATGGGGGGTGGGTGCTTTGGAGCAGGGGGGCGCCCTGCGGCCCCCCCACCCCAAAGCACCTTGTCCCCATGTTGATGAGGACAAGGGCCTCTTCCCGACAACCCTGGCCGTTGGTTGTCGGGCTCTGCGGGTGGGGGGCTTATCGGAATCCGGGAGCCCCTTTTAATAAGGGGGCCCCCAGATCGTGGCCCCCCCCACCCTATGTGAATGAGTATGGGGTACATCGTACCCCTACCCATTCACCTGGGGGAAAAAAGTGTTGATAAAAAAACACACTAGACAGATTTTTAAAGTAATTTATTAGGCAGCTCCGGGGATCTCTTCCGACTTCGGGGGTCTCTTCTGACTTCGGGTGTCTCTTCGGCCTCTTCTCCTGCTCTCCGGGTTCTTGTCCTGCTCTCCAGTGCCTTCTGCCGGGCTCCTCCGCTATCTTCTGCTCTTTTGCTAGCGTTGGCCCGGTCTTCTCCGTCGTCTTTTTCCCTCTTCTCTTCTTCCAAAGTTGACACAGCGCTCCCTCCCGCTGTAATGCCGTGTGCACGGTGCGCAACAACTTATATTGGGGGTTGTCGGGAAGAGGCCCTTGTCCTCATCAACATGGGGACAAGGTGCTTTGGGGTGGGGGGGGCCGCAGGGCACCCCCTGCCCCAAAGCACCAATCCCCCATGTTGAGGGCATGTGGCCTGGTACGGTCCAGGAGGGGGGGGGCGCTCGCTCGTCTCTTTCCTGACCGGCGGGGCTGCGTGCTCGGATAAGGGTCTGGTATGGATTTTGGGGTGACCCCCACACCGTTTTTTCGGCGTAGGGGGTTCCCCTTAAAATCAATACCAGACCAAAGTCGGATCCCCGTTCATTGAAAGTCGGACGTCAAGTCGCAGGGCAAAGTTGGATCCAAAAGTAGTACGACTACTAGTAATTTTTACAGAGCACAAGTCGCATGCCAAAGTCGGAGCATGCAAGACGGCGTTCTGACTTTGATCCGACTTCAATGATATTCAATGGGCTGAAGTAGGATCAAAGTCAGACCAAAGTAGTGCAGGGAGCATTTTCAAAGTCGGACCGACATGTGTCGGACCAGTTAAGATGGCTCCCACAGGGAAACATTGATTTTCATGCGACATGAACTCCCAATGTCGGAGCGTTTGTCGCACCAGTGTGAACCCGGCCTAATTGATGAAGAAATAACGAAGGAATAGTCCAAACCTGGCCATGAAACAGCTTTTGATTCAATTGTCCAATTACTTTTGGTCCCTTGAAAAAAAAAGGGGGGATGGCTATTCTTAAGAGCTGTAATTCCTAAACCCTTCCGCTGATTTGGATGTGCATACCGTCAAATTAAACCTGAGAGTGTGCACTTTCAGTCCATATCCATTATATAACTATAGCTTGAATATGTTTTGGTAAATACCTGAAAAAACTAAAATTGTGCCAATGTCCAAATATATATGGACCTAACTGTAAATAACCGGGCACAAAGTTACATGATTGGGGGTTGCAAAGTAAGAAATTTGTCATGCAAAAACATAAAGTAATGGGAAGCGGCACATACACTTTTAAATGAGGGTGGGTATGAAAGTAGAGGGGGAGACTTGTTGTGGCCCGGCTAATTAGGTGAAAAGGAGTAGTATGCAACAGGCAAACAATATTGGATCGCACAACAAATTCCAAGAGAGTAGCGACAGGTACAAAGATAGGGAAGAAATATAGAAGAAAAGAAAGAAAAAAGAGAATTAAAAAACAAGTGGCAAGGGACTGAATGGCAAGGGAAAGGACAGGACACGGCAGGCTCTGGAAGGAGATGTTCAAGAAAGGTGGACACTTAGATTTTCTTCTGGTTGGTATCACTGGCTTGAGCTAACTATTACAGTCAATCAGGTGTTAGATCAATGACAAGACTTGGCAAGGTTAATAAGAAGAGGTTAATTCTTTATATTCGTCATTGGTTTTATAGTTCATTCAGCAAGCCCATACAACGTAAAATCGAGTCAGTGTTGGAAATAGCTAAACATTCTTCTATCTTTTGTTTATTCTCAGAAACCAAACTCTCAGAGAGGGAACACATTATTGCTTCCAGTAAACTGGAATACTTTGACAAGCTGCGTTTATCTTGCGTTGGTAATGATTTGTGATAGGATCGCCCCGTAGTGGTGGAATGGTTCAGTAGACCCTGTGCAGGAGAGTACTCCAAGGGTTATGTGGTAACTTTAAACATAATGCTATTTACCTTCCACCAATATGATTTAAGCAGTGGACACAGAGTGGATGCAGAAAGGACCCAGTATCCTTTCCACTGGCCAACAGTTATCTGGGAATTGGGACATTGGGGATTTTGTGGAGTAGTGTAGGTACTTTATACCATTTGGAGTATACCTTATTACAATGTTCTTGCACTGATACATCGTGAGAACCTTTGTGTATCATGGTACACGTGAATTCCGAGTCTTTCTTTGATATGGGCTCAGATAACCCACTGTTACAAGTAAAGGAGGAAACTTCCAGTTCTGAGGAAGCTTTGTATTCATTCACAGAATACAAAGCTGCCTCTGAATGACTGAGTACTCAGACCGACTCTTATTTTATCCGGGTGTGAGACAGTAAGTCTTGGTCTCACAACCAGATCCAAGCACTGTGTACTGTGTATACAATAGCTGAAACTACATACAGTACATTCATTGCTTAGAGCAGGGGTGCCCAACCTTTGGAAGAGTGAGGGCCACTTAAGCGACTTGGTAACCGGTCGCGGGCCACAATGAGCGGAGCGGGCAGATGACAGGCCCATGTCCACTCCGCATATGCAGAGCAGACAGGGGCACAGCCCACTTTACTCTTCTGGCCCTCCAATCCGATCTTCCCAGATGGAAGGGGAAGGATCCCCCTCTTCTGTTTTTTTTTGTGGATCAAATTATTAGAGGTAGGTGTGTGTGAACGGCCACGAGTCTGTTTACATCTGTGGCTCAATAGAGGTGAACGAAGGGTCCAATTGGGTCAGACTGATCGTGTCAAAGGGGCCTAAGGTAAGGTGACCAGATTTTGAAAATGATCCGGGGATGTATTTTTTTTTTACTAGTAATGGCGGCAATCAGCGACTCTCTGCCTGTCGCCGCCGCCTCCCGCCTCACAGTCTGTCAAGTCTCCCTGGTCCCCGGCTACTACTGGGTGGGGAGCGGAGGAAGATCACTCCGCCAGGGAAGGCAAGGAGATAGGCAGGCGGCTGGCCGGGACTTGAGCCAAGGTAGAAGAACATGCAAGCGGAGCTGAATGGGTATGCACCCGAAACTGAAGAAATATTCCCTCCGCTCCGCTCCGACCAGCACATGATCATCAGAAAGGGTCACAGATAATGAAGAAATACACCCCCCCCCCCCTAAGCTAGTAGGAGCGGCTGAGCGGGGGTCTTTAATTCAGATTTTTTTTCTTTAATCCTGCATGGACTGTCTTTGAAATTGCCCCAGCCCCTGTTCAAATCCAATCCGGGGACAGACTTGGTCCGGGGACAGTCCTCAATCTGGGGATGTCTGGTCACCCTAGCCTAAGGCTGCTTTCACACTGATGCGTTGCAGTATACCCACACCGAGGGTGTAACGCAGTGCACCTGTGGCTTTCCTGCGGGTTAGCTGCACTTTGCCATAGCCTTCTATTATATCCTGCAGGTGTGGTGCACTTTCTGAAGTGCACCAACCCACAGGTAATAACAGAATTCTATGGCTCAGTGCAGGTAACCCGCAGGTGTTCTGCGTTGCACCTGCAAATCAGTTTGCAAGCAGCCTAGTAACCACTGCAGAACAGATATTCCCATATATATACTGTGATTTTTAGTATTAAACGTACCTTTAATAACAGTCTTCAATTCAAGTATCGCCAGCTGTTGCTGTCCCAGGCAGAGTGCATTTGGTATTACGCCACCTGTAACAGGAGTTGGCGCTATACATGAAGAATCGGCTTATGCAAACCCGCTATTCCAGAGCAGGAGGTCGCAGGCCACATCAGAGGGCTCCGCGGGCCACATGTGGCCCCCAGGCCACTGGTTGGGCACCCCTGGGTTATACTATTACAATATACCTGGAAATGGTGTAATTCTTCTAAAATAGTATAACACATTGGTTTCACTTAGAAATCATTTCTCATTTACAAGGATTTTTATTGTCACCCAAAAATAAGAATAATTTGAATTTCTGCATATTCATATATTGCAGGTTAGGAATTGTATCGTAAAGGGAATGTATAGTGGTTTTATACTTATTTATTATGGTGAGAACTAAAATTATGAATTTCTCTTTCGTTTATTGAAAGACACAACTAGATTCTAGAACGCTGTGACCTGCAGGAGTTGGGTGCTAGGTACAAAGGAACGGCCTAGGAGCAGCTTTGCTGGTGACCATGCTCCCCATCTGAAGAAATCATCCCAGTTTTTTGCCAAGTGTCAAGAAGTTAGGATCTAAATTTTTCTGTTGGTAATCCTACATCCAGTTTTGTTTTAATTGGATTGGAAGTTTTTTTCTCTACAATTAAAGTGGTTGTACACCCCACACATGAATAATAAACAAAGCATACCCCTCTCTAGTGTGTACGTGTCTCAATCCATAGCACTACGTGTCATTTCTGTCTGCTGCCTCGTTCCTCCCTATCAGCATAAGTCATTTCTGACAAGTTTTCCTGATACCAAGAGAAAAATGGTGACCGGGAGGGATCTCCAGCAGATTGACAGTCTCTGTCCTGTTCCTGTGATTTGCGTGAAGGGGGGGTGTCCCTTCCCTCCAATCAGCTCTCAGAACTATCCTCACTGAGCTCTGCAGAGCGTGGTTTCAGCTCTCCGCCCCCTTTTGTCACTTTAGCACTAATTACCGGGCGCTGCAGTGTGAAAGGGGTCTTACTGCTGTGGAGCACAGCACTGCTTAATGTATGTAGCTGATGCTACAACAGTATAGTACAGTTCACACAGCGGCTGCATCAGTTAGTAATTTAAATAGTTTGGGTCACCTTGGCCATGTTCTAATGGAAACTATGTGTAATTACTGAAATGATGTGCTGACTAAAAATACAATCAACTTTCCCTTTAAATGCACAATTACAACACTGTGGAGGATGCTGGAAAGGCAACAGATTTTCCTGGAGTTGGGCAATGGCCATTTCAACAACATTATGTGAACCTTGGCTATGAAAGATTGCTGGCCTGACCAGTTTAATCGTGGAAAAAAATAAGTTATAAATGTGTGTAGCACTACCCTCGTAGGAGCTGCTGGTTATTTTTGGTCCTGCCGTTACCCCACAGTTCAACACATCAAAACTTGCTTGGCTCTAAATTGGGCAATGTGCCCACAGATGCATGCACCAGTCACTTAGTGTTTTTTCCAATGCTTTTTATTCAACACGCATGCAGCAGTAGAGGGATGGAGGGTTAGGGGAATTCAGACACCTTGTGTAGATCGCTGAGGAACTTGAGATCCTGGAGACAAGTACACTTTCTGTCACTGGATCTTGCTCACCCAGATAGACCTCTCTCACTGGCCTAGCAGCCGGAATGATGCACGAACAAAAGTCTCTGCCACAGACTTGATGATAGTACTAACTGTTAAACAATCCTCTGCCACAGGATTTGGGAATCAGTAATTGCTTGAGCGAACACAGCTACACAGTACCAAAGTCCTTTAAGCCATCCGGCAGTACTGTGAGGTAGATTGGTTAGGATGCATCCTCCAATTGAGTCTCCAGGCTCTAATTGAGATACCAGCCTTTTGCTCGGTCCTCTCCAAGAAGAGTCCTTCCCTGGATCCTGCAATTGCTCGGCTTCTTCCCGCAGGCAAGACAGCACAGGGCCATCCCCGAACCAGTAGGCCCCAGACAGACTTCTGGGCCTACTTAACCACTTAATGACCGCCCACTGTAGATATACGTCGGCAGAATGGCACCGACAGGCAAAGTCACGTATATCTACGTGATTGCCTTTGTATAGTTGGGGGGTCCTATCGGACCCCCCTCCTCTACAGTGAGTGGCCGTTTTCCGTTCGGGAGCGATCCGAGATGAGGGGACGGCCGTTCGATTCCGGCCACCCCCCCACAATCGCTCCCGGTGAATGAGAGAGCTTCCTCTGCTGTGTAATGTTTACACAGGCAGAGGAAGTGATGTCATCTCTCATGCGGCGCTCACATATATCGAGCGCCGTACAAGAGAAGACACACAGGTTAGTGCACAAACAGCACACTGACACCAGGACACATAGGCACACAAATCGCCCCCCCAGACACCCTCCAGATCACCCCCCAGCCCCCAGTCACAGTGTCACTGATTGCAGTGACCATTTATTTAGTGATCACTGCAATCAGTGACATTTGTGACTGTAAAAGGGTCACTACAGTTTAGTTTTAGGTCCAGTGTAGCCCCCTAACCCCCCCCCATATAAAGGTTTAACCCCCTGACCCCAGATAACCCTTTCACCCCCTAGCACCGCCGTCGCTAAGTGATCAGTTTTCTGATCGCTGTTTTATTGTCGGTGATGCCGATCGGTAGCCAGTTATTTTTTTTAGGTTCGCCGCAGGTTTTTATAGCGTCGGGTACCCCCATATATTACCTAATAAAGGTTTAACCCCCTTGATCGCCCCCCAGGTAACCCTTTCACCCCCTATCACCACTGTCGCTAAGCAATCGTTTTTCTGATCGCTGTTTTATTGTCGGTGATGCTGATCGTTAGCCAGTTATTTTTTTTAGGTTCACCGCAGGTTTTTATAGCGTCAGGAACCCTTATATATTACCTAATAAAGGTTTAACCCCCTTGATCGCCCCCCAGGTAACCCTTTCACCCCCTATCACCACTGTCGCTAAGCGATCGTTTTTCTGATCGCTGTCTTATTGTCGGTGATGCCGATAGGTAGCCAGTTATTTTTTTTAGGTTCGCCGCAGGTTTTTATAGCGTCGGGTACCCCCATATATTACCTAATAAAGGTTTAACCCCTTGATCGCCCCCCAGATAACCCTTTCACCCCCTTTTGCCAGTGTAACTAAGCGATCGTTTTTCTAAACGCTGTATTAGTTATGCTGGTGCCGATAGATAGCCAGTTATTTTTTTTAGGTTCGCCGCAGGTTTTTATAGCGTCAGGTACCCCCATATATTATCTAATAAAGGTTTTAACCCCCTAATTGCCCCTAGTTAACCCTGCGTCACACCCCAGGCAGCGTCAGGTTAGTGCCAGTAATGCCAACACCCACGCGTGAAGCATACACCTCCCTTAGTGGTATAGTATCTGAACAGATCAATATCTGATCAGATCTATACTAGCGTCCCCAGCAATTTAGGGTTCCCAAAAACGCAGTGTTAGCGGGATCAGCCCAGATACCTGCTAGCACCTGCGTTTTGCCCCTCCGTCCAGCCCAGGCCACCCAAGTGCAGTATCGATCGATCGCTGTCACTTACAAAACACAACACACATACCTGCAGAGACAGGCCTGATCCCTGCGACTCCAGTGCTGTAGGAGGTGATTTCACCACCACAGTTAAAAAAAAAAAGCATATATGCCGAAGCATTGGGGCAGCAGGGGCGGAGGAGCGATTTTGCTCCTAATGCCGCGTACATACGATCGAAATTCCGACGGAGGCTTGCCCGTGGAAAAGTCTGACCATGTGTACGCGGCATAACTTTTGCGGGAAGATGCCCCCATGCTTCGGCATATATAAATGGTGCATGTATGCCCATCATTAGAAGTGGGTGGATGAAGGGCGGTATTCTAATGGTGGGCATACCCACCAATCAATCTTTTTTTTTCGTTCAGCCAACAGGCTGCATGAAAAAAAAGATTACAATACATGTCCAACAAGGACCAGCAACGTACTGGTATGTTGCTGGACTTTGAATGGTTATACCAGATTGATGCCTGTGGGTTTAGGTATCATCTTGGTATCATTCTTTTCAGCCAGCGGCCGGCTTTCATGTAAAAGCAATCCTAGTGGCTAATTAGCCTCTGGACTGCTTTTACAAGCAGTGGGAGGGAATGTCCCCCCCGGATATAAAAAGCGCCATTGGGAAATTGGGAAAGCATTTTATCACACCGATCTTGGTGTGGTCAGATGCTTTGAGGGCAGAGGAATGATCTAGGGTCTAATAGACCCCAGTTTTTTCAAAAAGAAGAGTACCTGTCACTACCTATTGCTATCATAGGGGATATTTACATTCCCTGAGATAACAATAAAAATGATAAAAAAAAAATATGGAAGGAACAGTTTAAAAATAAAATAAAAAAGCAAAATTAATAATAATAAAAAAAAAAAAAAAGCACCCCTGTCCTGCCCTGCTCTTGCGCAATGGCGAACGCAAGCATGGGTCTGGCGTCATATGTAAACAGCAATTGCACCATGCATGTGAGGTATCACCGCGAAGGTCAGATCGAGGGCAGTCATTTTAGCAGTAGACCTCCTCTGTAAATCTAACGTGGTAACCTGTAAAGGCTTTTAAAAATGTATGTAGTTTGTCGCCAATGCGCGTTTGTGCGAAATTTTAAAGCATGTCGTGTTTGGTATCTATGTACTCGGCCTAAGATCATCTTTTTTATTTCATCAAACATTTAGGCAATATAGTGTGTTTTAGTGCATTAAAATTAAAAAAAGTGTATTTTTTCCCCAAAAAATGCGTTTGAAAAATCGCTGCGCAAATACTGTGTGGAAAAAAAAATGCAACACCCACCATTTTAATCTGTAGGGCTTTTGCTTTAAAAAAATATATAATGTTTGGGGGTTCAACATAATTTTCTTGCAAAAAAAATAAATGTTTTCATGTAAACAAAAAGTGTCAGAAAGGGCTTTGTCTTCAAGTGGTTAGAAGAGTGGATGTAAGCTTCCTAATGTTGTGTATAAAATGCCAGGACAGTTCAAAACCCCCCCAAATGACCCCATTTTGGAAAGTAGACACCCCAAGCTATATACTGAGGGGCATGTGGAGTCCATGGAATATTTTATATGTTGACACAAGTTGCGGAAAAAAGACAATTTATTTTTATTTTTTATTTTTTTTGCACAAAGTTGTTACTAAATGATATATTGCTCAAACATGCCATGGGCATATGTGGAATTACACCCCAAAATACATTCTGTTGCTTCTCCTGAGTACGGGGATACCACATGTGTGAGACTTTTTGGGAGCCTAGCCGCGTACGGGACCCCAAAAACCAATCACCGCCTTCAGGCTTTCTAAGGGTGTAAATTTTTGATTTCACTTCTCACTGCCTATCACAGTTTCGGAGGCCATGGAATGCCCAGATGGCACAAAAACCCCCCAAATGACCCCATTTTGGAAAGTAGACACCCCAAGCTATTTGCTGAGAGGTATGGTGAGTATGTTGCAGATCTCGCTTTTTGTCAAAAAGTTTTGAAAATTGGAAAAAAATAAATAAAATTATTTTCTTTCTTCATTTTCAAAAACAAATTAGAGCTGTAAAATACTCAACATGCCTCTCAGCAAATAGATTGGGGTGTCTACTTTCCAAAATGGGGTCATTTGGGGGGGGGGTTTGTGCTATTTTGGCATTTTATGGCCTTCGAAACTGTGATAGGTAGTGAGGAGTGAAATCAAAAATTTGTGCCCTTAGAAATCCTGAAGGCGGTGCTTGGTTTTCGGGGCCCCGTACGCGGCTAGGCTCATAAAAAGTCCCACACATGTGGTATCCCCGTACTCAGGAGAAGCAGCAAAATGTATTTTGGGGTGCAATTCCACATATAACCATGGCATGTGTGAGCAATATATCATTTAGTGACAACTTTTTGTAATTTTTTTTTTTTTGTCATTATTCAATCACTTGGGACAAGAAAAAAAAATATTCAATGGGCGCAACATGCCTCTCAGCAATTTCCTTGGGGTGTCTACTTTCTAAAATGGGGTCATTTGGGGGGGTTTTGTGCTATTTTGGCATTTTATGGCCTTCGAAACTGTGATAGGTAGTGAGGAGTGAAATCAAAAATTTGCGCCCTTAGAAATCCTGAAGGCGGTGCTTGGTTTTCGGGGTCCCGTACGCGGCTCCCAAAAAGTCCCACACTCGTGGTATCCCCGTACTCAGGAGAAGCAGCAAAAAGTATTTTGGGGTGCAATTCCACATATAACCATGGCATGTATGAGCAATATATCATTTAGTGACAACTTTTTGTAATTTTTTTTTTTGTCATTATTCAATCACTTGGGACAAAAAAAAAATATTCAATGGGCTCAACATGCCTCTCAGCAATTTCCTTGGGGTGTCTACTTTCCAAAATGGGGTCATTTGGGGGGGGGGGGGTTGTACTGCCCTGCCATTTTAGCGCCTCAAGGAATGAGGCAGTCATAAATTAAAAGCTGTGTAAATTCCAGAAAATGTACCCTAGTTTGTAGACGCTATAACTTTTGCGCAAACCAATAATGATTAGCTTATTGACATTTTTTTTACTAAAGACATGTGGCTGAATACATTTTGGCCTAAATGTATGACTACAATTGAGTTTATTTTTTCTTATAACAAAAAGTAGAAAATATCATTTTTTTTCAAAATTTTCGGTCTTTTTCCGTTTATATCGCAAAAAATAAAAATCGCAGAGGCAATCAAATACCATTAAAAGAAAGCTCTATTTGTGGGAAGAAAAGGACGCAAATTTTGTTTGGGTACAACATTGCATGTCCGCACAATTTACAGTTAAAGCAGCGCAGTGCAAAATTCTGTAATCACCTCTGGTCCTTTAGCTACAAAATGGTCCGGGGCTTAAGTGGTTAAAGTAACATAGCCTCGGGCCAGCAGGGCCCCAAGGCAGAAGAGGAGTTGTCACATACCTTAGGCCAGGCAGGCCATGAGGTCAGAAAGCGAGAAAAATGGCGTCTGTCCCTTAAGTATCCTCTCCCAGAATGCACAGCGGTAGACCCCTCCCTCTGGGCTGTTTCTGGGGAAAGGACCCCCAATACACTCCAGCCTGTTGTATTTCCAACACTGGCTGGTGGTGACAACGACACCTACCGATGACAGTGGAAAATGCACTCAACACAGCCAAAGCTGGAACAGAGGCTAATTTAGCCATAAACATTGTATTCTGAACTATGTACAATTCAGATGACCCACTAAATTTACACAATAGCGCCTGGTCAACAAGAGCAGGGCGCTACATGTGTTTTGAGTAAAATAAGTGCTTATTGTCTCTAGTGTTATCATCGACACAACGGGGCTGGATGAACATTTTCAATTATTTTTTTGCTTTTGCTTTGTTTTTTAATGTTGGCACTGACTACAGATAAGTCACATTTTGTCAGACACAGAGGTGATGTTTTTTTCAAACGCATGCACCGGTCACACACGCATATGTAAATGGCGATTGCACCACACATGTGAGGTATCACCGTGAACGTCAGAGTGAGAGCAATAATTCTAGCTCCAGACTCCCTGTTTAACCCTAAACTGGTAACCTGTAAAGGCTTATAAACAGGGGTCAAGTCCTGGGGAAAAGATCCACTCCTCCACCAAAAAAATAAAAATGATACGCTCATATGCATATATATTTCACAGAAAATACAGTGCAACATTTATTGTAAAGTGCCAGTTTACACAAACAAAATAGGTTAACTTGTCAAACTAACAGAATAATCACCACAATGGGTGATGATGATCTTTACTTACAGTTTTGAAGACTTGCTCAACTTGAGTTGAAGACTTGGCTCATCTTTGACTCAACGATCAGTGCTGTGCTGGGCTCAGGGTGCTGGCTGGCCGGTCAATATATATATATATATATATATATATATATATATATATATATATGTAGCGGCCTCACCCCCTTTTCTCTGCCTAGGGGTATGTTGTACATGAGGGTGAGATGCGTTACGGCCCATGTCCTCCCTATTGCAGCAGGAGAGGTGAAGGCCAGTACCAAGTATTCTTCTCGGGCCTGTGTGTTTCTATTCACAACCAAGTCCTGCTGTGCTGACACTCCCCTTTACTCCCATCAACCAGAGTTCCACACACCGATAAGGATCCAACACTTCTTTTATTGTAACACACAATAAACAGTTCTTTGTTAGCCAATTAGTTGAGATCCATAAACAGTTCAATACGGTGGGGTGAGCAGGTCGAGGCACTGTCCTAATGATAAACTAAACCACTTTGGTCTCACCAGCAGTTGCTATAGCCATTGGCTAGAGAGAGAAACTTGAAACGTATGAGTCTCTACCAGCGACTCTGAAGAACATGAATGGAGTACCTTCGCTGCGTTGCGGCCCCTGTCAGGGGGAAGATGTCCCTCCAAGGGAGTTACCAGAGGCCCCTTCGTCACCGGGTTGATGCTGCTCCGGACTCTTCAGACGGGTAACCTCTCCGGCCTCCTCACCTCAGACATGGGCCCCATCCACCTCAGGGTCCCTCGGACTCATCCACCCTTGCGGAGCCCAGTCAAAGTTACTGGGCCCCAGGCCTCCGGTGTAGTACCTCACCCCAGGCTTAAGGTGCCTGAGATGGACGCCAACACTGCTCCGACCAGGCCATGGGCGCCTGGGCCAGAACTCCGGACCGACCGCACCCAGGCCTAAGGTGCCTGGGTGCCAGATGTAGAAGACCTCGTGGTGAGGGCGTCTCTCCCCCTTATCTCCTCCCGTGATGCCACAGCAGGTTCTCCGCCCCCGCTGTACCACCGTCGGAACGGGACAAAAAGGACAGCAATGCGGTAGTGATTCTACCTCGACCTGCGGGAACACCGCCACCCCAGGTCAAGGAGAATAGTACACCACCAAAGTCCTCCACGACTGAAAATGGTCCAAATCCTCTAGGATTTACACACACCTGGGTCATACTACCACCCAGGTGTATCCCCCCTAAATTTAGACCCCCGCTACACTCTCCCCCTAGTGATTTGACGCTGGTCCCCAGCGTCTGGTGCAGACCCATATCTTCCAAAAAGTGGTAACATAAGCCTGACCCCAGAGGCCATCCCTCAAAATTTAGATCCTAATTGTGCCAAGACCTGCTCAAGGGAAAGGGAACATGAAATAATAAAACTTTTCAATAAAACCATCTGAACATATACACATACACAATCCCTCCCATTACTGTCTAAGAACCACCCCACACTCAGCAGTCCTGACAGATGAATCTCCTGCAGAAGGGAAACAAAAACACAACATCCTAACACATTTGTGTTAATTTGGAATGAATGGGTCCATCAGCCGAGGGACCCACTCGCTCAAATAAGTAAAGTGATGCAAATGTAGAAAAAAAAAAAACAGCCGTTGCGCAACACTGCCACCTGGTGACAGTGCCGCGGTAGTGACACTTGGTGAAATCCTCCAGGCAACCTTCCCTCTTCCTGCGTCCCTGATTCTATCCCAAAGTCTGTGTCTCTGATGTATGAAGAAAGAGAGAACAAAACAAAACAGCTCTCATTCCTCCAAAGAGTAGAAAAACCCAAATAAAAAACTAGGGCCCAGTTCTGATATTCTGGTAAAACACTTCCAGAAAGTTCAGCAGCAGAAGAACATACAGGAGAGTTTTTTTTTTCTTCTCACAAATAAAATTTCGGGTGCGGCAAGAACAGGGGCTTCAGGTGCTTATCAAAGACTTCCACTGAATAATCAATGTCCTCTCCATCCTTCCGGCAGATAAGCACCTTGTCTGCGTGGATATGGCGGCCCCACATCCATTCTGCTCTACAATCTCTGAATTGTTTGGACACTGATGGTGAACAGGACAAGTACCGACGGGCATGCGGCACTTTAAGCTTCTCCCAAACAAACTCATCGTACCATCTCTGTCTCAGGACTTCGACCTCAAAACGTAAGTCCCAAGGCAAGTAAGGATATTCCCATCCGTACTCACGGGCGACCCTCTGGCAGAAGAGCCGCTGCAGTCGGGCCAAAGGAGGCATTGTGGCCCGCTCCCCTTCTCCTGGCAGAACAAGGGCCTCTGGATGCCGAGGTACTTTCACTACCTCCGTCGGTTTGAATCTTGGTGCCCGTAGTGATGCGCGCTGTGTCCCCGCCACCAGAACGGATGATGCTGCAGGTGGTGGAATGACAAGCGAAGGACTAGGCTTCCTCGTGAGCTCCGGGGCTTCCGCCCGGGGTGTGCTGTCTCCCCTGGACATGGGCGAATCCCGTGGTGTACGTAACACAGGCAATGGCATTTTGTCCCAGCCTTTGCGGTGAAAAAGTTCATCTATTTCACCGTCATCTCCACAGTCCAACAGCGATTCTAGGTCGAAGGTGTCATACATCTCTGCGGGGAGGTAGTCCCTAGTAGACGTGGAACTACCCTCCCTAGCGGGCTCCACCGGCTGTGGACACCTCCAACCACCACCACAGTCCCAGCCCCTGGCTCACCTTGACCTTTCGTAGAACTGGGATGTCCAGGACTCTTCCAACCGGATCCATCCAGGCCCGGCAAGCGACGGGGTGAAGCTCGACCACAGGATGCCTGTACCAGGCCAACTTTCCTCTTCGGGGGTGGGAGCAGGGAATATGTGGTGACCGAAGCAGCATCCTCTGATTTTTCTTTCTCAGTCTCTGGTTGGGCAGTCACATCGCCCTGGTCAGTGCGTACGGGGACCTCCGCAAAGGCCTGGATCTCCCCTTCCGGAGTAGCGGTACTTGTGAGGCAGTTGAGGTGAAGGGCCCGGGGCCTTACTGTGGATGTCTCCACCTCGAATAGGAACTGCTTGCATGCCTCGCAACGCCCGAATGGCTTCAGGTTGACCACCAGTCCCGAGCACCCGGGACAGATCACGCTGAGGGCCTCCGTGTCTCTGCAAGAGTACAGAGCCAACTGCCCTCGGGGTCTAAGTCTTATCCCCGTGTCTGTAAGGGGAGCAGCAAAAGCAGTCATCTTCATGGGGTAGGGAACCGGAATCCACGGGGAGCTTGAGGCCATCCCGACTATCTGCTGCTCCATCACGCACTGACCACGCGCCGAAGTCTCCACGTGTATCTCCTCACATGGCCAGACTCCTCCCACAACTTGCACTTTTTCGCGGGCTTCCACCAGTCTCTGCCCACGAACCACGCAGTTATGGGGTGCCTCATGGCGCAGTGCAGTAAAAGCCCCCACATGTAGTACGTCACACGGCTGGACTTCTCGCTCTTCTGCATGGGCCTTTCCCGTCTTAGGGTCATGTCCACGACTTTGAGCAGGGATGCACTCTGGCCGATCACATGGCCGACCCACTCAGAACTCCTCCGGGCAGCAAAGTTCAAACACAGCCGTTCTCAGTTCCATGGTTAAAACACACATCATCCCGGACTCACGAGCCCCCCACGTGTAGCGGCCTCACCCCCTTTTCTCTGCCTAGGGGTATGTTGTACGTGAGGGTGAGATGCGCTACGGCCCATGTCCTCCCCATTGCAGCAGGAGAGGTGAAGGCCAGTACCAAGTATTCTTCTCGGGCCTGTGTGTTTCTATTCACAACCAAGTCCTGCTGTGCTGTCACTCCCCTTTACTCCCATCAACCAGAGTTCCACACACCGATAAGGATCCAACACTTCTTTTATTGTAACACACAATAAACAGTTCTTTGTTAGCCAATTAGTTGAGATCCATAAACCGTTCAATACGGTGGGGTGAGCAGGTCGAGGCACTGTCCTAATGATAAACTAAACCACTGTGGTCTCACCAGTGGTTGCTATAGCCATTGGCTAGAGAGAGAAACTTGAAACGTATGAGTCTCTACCAGCGACTCTGAAGAACATGAATGGAGTACCTTCGCTGCGTTGCGGCCCCTGTCAGGGGGAAGATGTCCCTCCAAGGGAGTTACCAGAGGCCCCTCCGTCACCAGGTTGATGCTGCTCCGGACTCTTCAGACGGGTAACCTCTCCGGCCTCCTCACCTCAGACATGGGCCCCATCCACCTCAGGGTCCCTCTGACTCATCCACCCTTGCGGAGCCCAGTCGAAGTTACTGGGCCCCAGGCCTCCGGTGTAGTACCTCACCCCAGGCTTAAGGTGCCTGAGATGGACGCCAACACTGCTCCGACCAGGCCATGGGCGCCTGGGCCAGAACTCCGGACCGACCGCACCCAGGCCTAAGGTGCCTGGGCGCCGGATGTAGAAGACCTCGTGGCGAGGGCGTCTCTTCCCCTTATCTCCTCTCGTGACGCCACAGCAGGTATTCCGCCCCCGCTGTACCACCGCCAGGACGGGACAAAAAGGACAGCACTGCGGCAGAGATTCTACCTCGACCTGCGGGAACACCGCCACCCCAGGTCAAGGAGAATAGTACACCACCAAAGTCCTCCACGACTGAAAGTGGTCCAAATCCTCTAGGATTTACACACACCTGGGTCATACTACCACCCAGGTGTATCCCCCCTAAATTTAGAAGACCCCCGCTACATATATATATATATATATATATATATATATATATATATAAATATATATTATAGCAGGGTACAAAAGGGGCTTTTTTTACAGCTCACTGCACACACAGTGTCAGTGTGTCAGTGTCAGGGCAGAGTGCGTGTGACGGAGTGAGGAGACGGGACGCGGGCTCACCCTAGCGTTGCTGAGTGACTCCGCCTCCACGTGATGTCACACGCAACCGGCCGCGTACTGAAGGACAGGTGGCAGGTGAGGTCTGAGCCTGGAGGAGGAGCTCCGAGTCTGCTCGGCTCAGTTCGCCTGCCCCTGACAGCAGGGCCGGACTGGGAATAAAAACCAGCCCTGGAAAAAAAATCATACCAGCCCCATAGCATTTTTATACCAGCCCAACAGCAAACTTAATTTTCTTGTTCATGAAAGGGAAAACCACATTTGAAGAGTGTATTATATATAGCCATGGCATGTGGGTCCTGCTGGGAGCTGACCATGGCATGTGGGTCCTGCTGTCCTGTAGGCCATGGGCAGCTCCCAGCAGGATTCACAGGCCGTGAGCATTAGGACCCACATGTCAGTGGCCAGCAGGACCCACATGCCAGTGGCCAGCAGGACCCACAGGCCAGCAGGACCCACAGGCCAGTGGCCAGCAGGACCCACAGGCCAGCAGGACCCACAGGCCAGCAGGACCCACAGGTCAGTGGCCAGATCCCAGCAGGACCCACAAGCTGCGGACCTGTGGGTCCTGCTGGCCACTGACCTGTGGGTCCTGCTGGGAGCTGGCTGCGGACTTGTGGGTCCTGGCGGGAGCTGGGCACTGACCTGTGGGTCCTGGTGGGAGCTGGCCACTGACTTGTGGGTCCTCCTGGGAGCTGGCCACTGACCTGTGGGTCCTGCTAGCCACTGACCTGTGGGTCCTGCTGGCCACTGACCTTTGGGTCCTGTGGGTCCTGCTGGGAGCGGACAATAGTCTATGGGTCCTGCTGGCCATGGCATGTGGGTCCTGCTGGGAGCCGGCCATGGCATGTGGGTCCTGCTGGGAGCCAACCATGGCATGTGGGTCCTGCTGGCATGTAAGGCCATGGGCAGCTCCCAGCAGGAATCACAGGCCATGGGCAAGGTAAATGAGGTAAATGGGGGCAGATCTTTCACCTCAGCTTGCTCGGCAGACTCAGTGCTCAGCAGCAGCAGGACAGGTCCTCTCTTCCTCCTTCTCCACGGCTTCCTTCCTCCAGTCCTGGGGGGTGGGTGATGATCTTGCTCCACAGTACTGTTACTGTCTGCAGCCAACACCAGCCAGCAGCGGCGCGCTCAGGCCGGCCACATCACGTGGTGTTTCTACACAGTGTCCAGCCAGGCAGAGGCAGGCAAAATATCCGACGATGGGAGTTGTAGCACCGCAAGTAGACTGGTTGTGCTGCTCTTCTCAGACTGACTCCACCCCCCCCCCCGGAGCAGGGAGCTTGAGCACACAGCCGCCACCGCAGACTACAACTCCCATAAACAACAGCGGCGGCCGGGCCCGTCACCTGACAGACTGATAAGTGACGGTGAGTCATTCAGCGGGCGGACACTCGGATAGCCGCAGCGCCAGCCGGCGGACATTGTTTATGTAAAAAACAGTGCCTGGCAGTGACTCGAGTCGAGTCCTTCACTATGCGGCGATGCTGGGCATCGCCGCTTAGTGAAGGATCGGCTCGGGCGGCTTGGCTGCTCTTGAGGCTGCTCTAGTCCTGCAAAGGGAATAGCGTTCCTGCTGTGAAAAAAGTGCAGGGACGCCGTTCCCACACGTTCCCGCAGGACTCAAGCCCTGCTTATAAAATTGGGTATTATAGTGTGTTTTTGTGTGTTAGAATTCATTAAAAAAAAAATGTCCCCAAAAATTTACATAGTCGATTGAAAAAAGACACAAGTCCAACCTATGCATTTGAAAAACTGCTGCACAAAATAATGTGTGACATAAAAATATGCAACACCCACCATTATATTCTCTAGGGCCTCTTCTTAAAAAATATATAATGTTTGGGGGTTCTAAGCAGTTTTCAAGCAAAAAAAATTAGAGAAGTGTCAAAATTGGCCCAGACTGGAAGTGGTTCAATAAAAACAGATTACAATAATATTCTTCTGTCAATTCATTTAAAAGTTACCGTAATTTTCTTGGGAGGCATTTGTTGAGTGTAGCGTGCAGTCACAAGTCTTTATCTACTTACTTGTTCTGGGCATAAAGGGGTTGATTTGCTAAAGGAGAATAGGCTGTGAACTTTACAAGGTGCAGTTGCTCCAGAGATTTGTAAATTAGGTAAAGTTTCACTTTGCAAAGAATAACCAATCATGTGCAAGGAAAAAAAAAAAAAGAATTTTTGCTTGCACATGATTGGATGATGGAAGTCAGCAGAGCTCCCCCGCATTTACTTCGCTCTGGAGCAACTGCTCTTGCAGAGTGCACAGTCTATTTGCCATTAGTAAATCAACCCCCATGTCTTTAAAGCGGAGCTCCACCCTAAAGTGGAACTTCCGCTCATCGGAACCCTCCCCCCCTCCGGTGTCACAATTGACACCTTTCAGGGGGGAGGGGGGTGCAGATACCTGTCTAAGACAGGTATTTTCACCCACTTCCGGGAGTCCTCTCTGCGGGAAATCTGCGGGAAGCACGTCACTTCCCGCAGAGTATCCGTTGTGTTCTGGGAGACACTCGGCTCCCAGAACACACAGGGACCAGTCAGAACGGCGCAGCGTGACTCGCGCATGCACCCTAGGGAACCGGGAAGTGAAGCCGCAAGGCTTCACTTCCTGGTTCCCTCACCGAGGATGGCGGTGGGGGCAGCAGAGTGGCAAGTGATTGCTCGTCCTCTGCTGCGGACGTCGCTGGACTCCAGGACAGGTAAGTGTCCTAATATTAAAAGTCAGCAGCTGCTGTAGCTGTAGCTGCTGGCTTTTAATATTTTATTTTCAGCGGAGGTCCGCTTTAAGTAAGAATGGTCAGCATGACAGGCAAGTATTTTTTTGAGAACGAGAGTGAGCAGTGGTAGCCTTCATGGTTGTGTTAGGAAAGAATACTCCTATGATGTGTATTCAGCACAGATGTATTTTTTTTCTATACTTTCAGTGTTTTCACAGAGACTAATGCCTAGTACACATGAGCCGAATATCATCATTCTGCCCATGTGTACATCAGACTGTCCAACAGAAGCCGGGCATGCCAGAAAAACATCTGCCAATCAGCATCCGATCCGTTGTGCTCTGGCGGGGGGGGGGGGGTGGTCCCTCTCTCTGAACACAATAGCTCAGCGGGGAGATCGCTGTACTAAAATCGCATCGTTAGTAAAGCGACCTCTTCCCGAGCACCTCTGTTTTTTTATTTTTATACAGCCCACCGAGCTGAACGAAAAGAAACTCATGGTGTGTAATGTGCACAAGGGCTTGTTTACACTTGCAATAAAACCGCACGGTTGAGCCACGTTTTACTGCCCCTCAATCACTCCCCCTTTTGCTGCTGAGGCAGCAGCTGGGGGTGTACACATGCCATGTCCACAATGCTTTAATTGAGGCCACTTTTCAACTGCAAATGGTTGTGGAGTGGTGGTCCTGCATTTAGGGGGTCAAAGCAGGTGGTGAGGAAGCAAGACAACGCAAATGCTCTCTGAAGAGTGACCCGAACACTGGTTGCTCTTCTCAAAACAAGTATTAACAAGCCCTAAACGTGGGGAAATGTGCATGTATTAGAGATGTGCAATTGTTTTTTCTTTTTTCTCTTGACATACACTCGAATCATCAGACTAATCACATCTAATTATAGGAAGTTTTTTTTTTTATCTATCTATAAATATATTATATTTTGGTGTACTTTAGACAGCTCATTTCTCATAAGCAAGTAAGGGAACTGTGGGAACACTTCTATATGTAAATGTCCCTTTAGTATTCAATGGACAGACATCACACAAAAAATAATGAGCAATGACACAAAATAACATAGACCACAAGAAAGTCTTCTATAATAAGACTTTCAACTACAGCCATTTCCTCTGTTCTCTGAACTTTTTTTTGTAGTAAAAGTTGGCAGAGAAAGTGTTCTGTCATATTATCTATGTTTATTTTAACATATCACATCACTTTTCCTAAACATTTACTTACAGTGCCCTGAAAAAGTTTTCATACCCCTTGGAATTTTCCACATTTTGTCATGTTACAACCAAAAACATAAATGTATTTTATTGGGATTTTATGTGATAGACCAACACAAAGTGGCACATAATTGTGAAGTGGAAGGAAAATGATAAATGGTTTTTATTTTTTTTTTACAAATAAATATGTGAAAAGTGTGGAGTACATTTGTATTCAGCCCCCTTTACTCTGATACCCCTAACTAAAATCTAGTGGAACCAATTGCCTTCAGAAGTCACCTAATTAGTAAATAGAGTCCATCTGTGTGTAATTTAATCTCAGTATAAATACAGCTGTTCTGTGAAGCCTCAGAGGTTTGTTAGATGACCTTAGTGACCAAACAGCATTATGAAGGCCAAGGAACACACCAGACAGGTCAGGGATAACTTTGTGGAGAAGTTTAAAGCAGGGTTAGGTTATAAAAAATATCTAGCAAAAAAATAAATAAAGGAGAAACGGTAAACCGTCGATCTGAGGGGTGAATAATTCACTGACTCACCTGTATGGTGTGGTTGTGCCTCAAGTACTTTAGGCAAAAAAAGGAGGGGGAGATAGTGGTAAAAACACACTATCAAAAAGGTAGGCACTGGTAACCACGCAGTGTAATTCAATTATTTTAATAGAAAAATATAAATGATAAATTCCAATTTTGATCACCTTCAAGCTTTTGAAAACACATTACATACAAAAACATTTAGTAAAAAGACAATCCGGATTGGTAACCCATGTGCTGGAAATTTTCTAGTATAATCATATAATCTAGAAAAGAGAAAAATGTCCTTCTCAAAGTATAAGAATACAGATAAAAAGGAAATCCCAGGCTTGTGATGGTGTTTTAATGAAACTTCTGTTGATTCATTAAGAATAGAGAAAATGGACCATATAAAAATATATCTCAAGCTTTGAACATCTTACGGAGCACTGTTCAATCCATCATCTCAAAATGGAAAGAGTATGGCACAACTGCAAACCTACCAAGACATGGCCGTCCACCTAAACTGACAGGCCGGGCAAGGAGAGCATTAATCAGAGAAGCAGCCAAGAGGCCCATGGTAACTCTGCAGGAGCTGCAGAGATCCACAGCTCAGGTGGGAAAATCTGTCCACAGGACAACTATCAGTCGTGCACGTCACAAATCTGGCCTTTATGGAAGAGTGGCAAGAAGAAAGTCATTGTTGAAAGAAAGCCATAAGAAGTCCCGTTTGCAGTTTGCGAGAAGCCATGTGGGGACACAGCAAACATGTGGAAGAAGGTGCTCTGGTCAGATGAGACCAAAATTTAACTTTTTGGCTTACAAAAAAACGTTATGTGTGGCACACCATCCCCACCGTGAAACATGGTGGTGACAGCATCATGTTGTGGGGATGCTTTTCTTCAGCAGGGACAGGGAAGCTGGTCAGAGTTTATGGGAAGATGGATGGAGCTAAATACAGGGCAATCTTAGAAGAAAACCTGTTAAGCCGTGTACACACGATCAGTTTTACCGATGAAAACAGTCCGATGGACTGTTTTCATCGGACGAACCGATCGTGTATGGGCCCCATCAGTCTTTTTTCCATCGGTGTGAAAAAATAGAACATGTTTTAAATTTATCCGATGGGAAAAAAAACGATAGCAAAATCCGATCGTCTGTGTGGAAATACATTGGATAAAAAACCCACGCATGCTCAGAATCAAGTCGACGCATGCTCAGAAGCATTGAAATTAATTTTTCTCGGCTCATCGGAGTGTTTTACGTCACCGCGTTTTAAACGGTCCGTTTTTTGACTGATGGTGTGTGGGCAAGACTGATGGAAGACAGTTTCGTCGGATTTCCGATGGAAAAAAACATTGTGTTAGAATGGCCCACTCAAAGCCCAGACCTAAATCCAATTGAGAATCTGTGGCAAGACTTGAAAATTGCTATTCACAGATGCTCTTCATCCAATCTGACAGAGCATGAGCTATTTTGTAAAGAAGAATGGGAAAAATGTCACTCCTCTGTGCAAAGCTGGTAGAGACATCCCCAAAAAGACTTGCAGCTGTTATTGCAGTGAAAGGAGGTTCTACAAAATATTAACTCAGGGGGGCTGAATAAAAATGCACCTCACGCTTTTCACATATTTATTTGTAAAAAATGTTGAAAACCATTTATCATTTTCCTTCCACTTCACAATTCTGTGCCACTTTGTGTTGGTCTATCACAGTAATGGCGAACCTTGGCACCCCAGATGTTTTGGAACTACATTTCCCATAATGCTCAACTACACTGCAGTGTGCACGAGCATCATGGGAAATATAGTTCCAAAACATCTGGGGTGTCAAGGTTCGCTATCACTGGTCTATCACATAAAATCTCAATAAAATACATTTATGTTTTTGGTTGTAACATGACAAAATGTGGAAAATTTCAAGGGTATGAATACTTTTTTCAAGGTACTGTAAATTGGCATCAATATATTAAACATTTATTACTATAGAAATATGGTGTCTCTGCTGGTATCAGTCATTTATCACATGGCATCACTGGTTGCAAGGTATCTTTAGAAGATGATGTCAGTGTATTAACAAAGTATGACTGTAATTACATTTTGCTGTAGTAATGTGGTTTTATACAATGCATGGCATAGCTATAGTAGTGTGACATCTACATGACATCACTGAGGCAACTCTACTATGGCAACATGGCATCACTCTGGTATCAGAAAATCCATCCACTCTCTAACTTTAGGAACATTGCACTTTTCCGGCTCTTTGTATCCTGGCTGTGGTTGTGAGATAAAACATATGGCATCTGTAGTATGTCAATAACTCTGGCTATGGTAACATGAAAATCATTTTGTTTCTGGTGACATAGTTTTGTGTTTACATAAGAAATCACTCTTTGCCGTTGATTAAGTATTATTGCATTATTTTCCTATGCAGCCTTATATGTAAAATTATCAGTGTGCAGAAATATAGAGAGAAGCAGCACTGGTCACTAAAGCAGTCCAAACATGATTAATTTTCTTTCGTTCAACCAGCGGGTTGAACAAAAGAAAACTAATCTATTCCCCCATCCACACATTCAAGGTGTATGGGGTAATAATTCACGTGGAGCTATTGTATTCTGACAGCAGGGATGTTTCCCCAATCCCCACCATCAGTATACACTCATCAGCACCGCCAGTTATAGCCAGCGGTACTGATCAAGTGAAAATTTTCCAACAGACAGGTTGTACAGAAGTCAGTCAAGAGATTGACTTCTGTATAATCAGCCTGCCCATAGATGGATCGAAATTTGGCTGGACCAAGTTGCACCTGTCAAATTTTGATTCTGCTTAAAATTGGGCATAGCCATAACAGTTGTAGCGCCCTTCTCAAATGGTTGGGACGCTATGTGTAAATTTAGGGGTAGTCTGAGCCAGTAGTTAGGCTCAGACCTGGATAATTATGTTGAAATTTGCTTCTGCTCTGGGTGTGATACTGCCTGGCAGTTGTGTTCCCTGTTCGCCTGTAGGTGGCACTGCCACCACTGGCCCAGGTTGAAATACAGGGGTATCACACCACATTGGGTGTCCTTTCTCGGCAGCTGTGCAGTGGGCGTGGTTAACCCTCTGTGCATGCTGGGAGAGGGTACATAAGGGGCAGACGCAATTAAGGTTGGTCCTGTGTGCGCGCCTCATGGCCCGCATGGCACGGGGTGCGTGCGTGTGTTCCAGCCCCGGGCACCTTCAGCCTAAGGCTGCATCGCTACCTGGTAGGCCAAGCTCTGCTGGCTGGGGCCTATGCCTTTGGAAAGGATTCCAAGCTGCCCACCTGTGGGAAGATCACTCTTAGGGAAGGAGGCCAGGGGAGGATCTTCCCCAGAGGAGACTGGCGACGGTGCTGCTGTCTCAGGAGGAGGCCTGAAGACTCACCTAAGGAGGGATCCATTACTGCAAGCCCTGCAATACGCCGATCTGGCATAAAAGTTCTTTCTATTGCTTGGCTGGGAGGTTCGGGACTTTGATAATCCTGTGGCAGAGGATTCCTGATCGCATCCCTAAATTCTCAGATAAAGTTGATCCGTGCATCATTCCGGCTGCTAGGACCGAAGGAAACGGGACTATCCGGGTGAGCAATACCCACTCAGGCTTGAGTGGCGACGTTGTGCCTTTAGTGTTGCGTGCCTGAACCTTCCCCTATTCTTCTCTCGTTTACTACTTTCTCTACAAGTTCCCACAGCAGTATTGCTCTAGTATTGCTACTCTAATATTGCTACTATTTGAAGGGACTGGGTTCACTCCTTCCATGCTTATGAGCACTCCTGGGTTGGTTTAGTTTTTTGTGTATTTTTATGCGGAGCCATCTGCTTAGTTTTAACTATAGGCTTTGGCGCTTCTCCCATTGGGGTTGCGAGACTTCCTGCTAACGTAGTGTTGATTGCACTTTTTTAGATTTAATTGTAGCCAATATGGCTCGGTGTTGGCTTGGCCCCCTTGCTTGGGTCAATGTTTCTAATACACTTTCTCATCTATTGAGAAACCTTCCTGCATCCTCCTTAACAGGGGGTCTTTTAAATTGCAGGTCGGCAGTGGCTAATGCAGCTAATATCGTGGCCCTTATTATGGATGAGGATCTGGATTTTCTGTGTCTCACCGAGACTTGGCTTCAAGATTTTAAAGCCCCTATCTTGGACGAGCTGGTCCCTCCCCAATACAAAATGTTTCAATGTAACCGCCCAACTGGCAGGGGGGGTGGGGTAGCCGTGATTTTTAAAAAACATTTTTTAGTATCAGTTTCAGAGAATTTTAACACTATTTACAAATCTTTTGAAAATGTAGTCTTTTCTTTTCAAGTAGCTAGCAAGCTCACTTACGGGTTTGCTCTGATTTATCGCCCCCCTGCGTTAAAACTTGATTTTGTTTTTGAATTTCTCAGTCTAGCCTCACAGATGTCCATTGTGTTTAAAGGCTCCAGCATCTTGGGCGATCTGAACTTCTGGGCAGAGGATCTAAGCGATTCCCCCACCCAATCCTTTTATCCAAGAACTGTTGCTTTTGGGGTATATGCAACATGTGACAGCGGCTACCCACACTGCTGGTCATGTGCTGGATTGGCTCCTGTTCAGTGGATTGTCAGCAAC
Source organism: Rana muscosa (assembly GCA_029206835.1). NCBI lineage: Eukaryota > Metazoa > Chordata > Amphibia > Anura > Ranidae > Rana > Rana muscosa. The sequence continues at coordinate 1,104,913,300 of CM055116.1, forward strand.
CTGTGTGCTGCCTAGGGAGTTGACCTGGTCGGATCACAGGTTTATCTCCTTTAGCCTGACCCTACCCGAAGGGAAACCTCCACATATCCCAGATCGTTCTGGCCCCAAGGTTTTCTCAAGAAATCTATCAAAAGTCTGCCTAAGACAGATTTGGAAACCTTGTGGCTAAGGGTATTAACCAGCCAATCTTTTTTGAGCTGGGCGACCTGGTAGAGAAGCTAAGTATTTTTCAGGAGTCGGTTGAAGTGGCCCTTGATGTGGTAGCACCCCGTAGGATGAGATCTAATCCCCGTCCCCTGGTCAAGAGCCCACAATGGTTTACCGAGGAGCTTAGGTTCCTCAAAAAGCGGTTTCGGTCCAGGGAGAGACGCTGGCAGAAGTTCCTTCTGGAAGCCGACAAAGAGCTGCATCTGGTGGCCCTCTACCTTTATAAGAGGGCTATTAGAGAGGCTAAAAAGACCTACTTCCGGGAGCGAATCAGGAAGGCAGCCAACAGCACAGCCAAACTTTTTAAGATCTCTTTGGAGTTAACCCATCCCGAAGCTACCAGCTCTGCTCCCAAGGAGTCACAGGACTGGTGTCAGGAGCTCGCTGACTTCTTTGTCTCTAAGGTTAAGACCATTAGAGACAACATTCCCAGACTGGAGACTGTGCAAGAGGACATTGGTCGCACAGTGTTGGCCCTTGGATTGCCCGGTTTCCAACCGGTTACGGTTATACAGGTGGTTGAGGTAATTGCCTCTTTGAAACCATCTTCCTCCCCATTAGATGTATGTCCTGCCGGGCTGGTTGAAAAATCTGTTGACTTTTTGGCCCCCTTTATTGGGGAGATAATCAACTGCTGCTTCAGGACAGGCATTGTCCCGGGTGCTCTGAAGTGGGCCGTGGTCTTGGCCCTGCTGAAGAAACCGACCTTGGACCCGGACATATTGGGCAACTACAGGCCAATTTCCATCTTGCCTTTTGTGGCAAAGGTGATGGAGGGCCTGGCGGTTATCCAGCTACAGGCTTACCTTGAGTCTTTCCATCTTTTGGACAAATTCCAGTCCGGATTTCGACCTGGACATGGAACAGAGACGAGCCTCATCTGTGTTTATGATGATGTTCTTCACAGCTTGGACAGGGGTGACTCAGTAGCTCTGGTTCTCTTGAATCTGTCTGCCGAGTTTGACACCATAAATCATGGAATCTTACTGGAGCGGATGAGATCTGTTTTGGGTATGAGCGGGTTGGCTTTGGCATGGGTGGCCTCTTTTTTAGAGGGTAGAGTTCAGGGAGTCAAGACTGGCCCCTTTTACTCTAAGTACACCGCCCTGGACTGCGGAGTGCCACAGGGCTCTGCCTTGTCACCCCTGTTGTTTAATATTTATATGAGGCCCCTTGCCGACATGCTAAAGTCCCATGCCATCCAGTACCATGTTTATGCGGACGATACCCAGGTCTACTTGAAGATTCCTAGGAACCGGATGGCTGATGCCACCCTTGCCAGCTGTTTGGAGGCCATCAACACATGGATGTCTGCCAATTTCCTGAAACTTAATGGGGGAAAAACTGAGGTGATCATCTTCAGCGATCTGGCCACCCCCCAGATATCCCACCCTGGCCTCCCTCATTTGGTCCTGCTCCGGAGGTGGCCTCCCAGGTCCGTGATCTGGGATTCGTCCTAGATTCAGGTTTAACCCTGGCTCCTCAGATAAAAAAGGTCGTCAGTGCATGTCATTGGCAGCTAAAACTTCTGAGGGGGCTATTTAAATATCTGGTTATCTCGGACAGAAAAACTGTCATCTGTGCCACGATAGGTAGCTGCCTAGACTACTGCAACTCTCTTTATCTGGGATTGCTAAAGATGTTAGTGCAGAAGCTTCAACTTATTCAAAATGCTGCGGCAAGGTTACTCATGGATGTCCCGTTGAGGGCTCATATAACCCCTGTCCTCTGCGCCTTGCATTGGCTGCCGGTCCACTATCACACCTTATTTAAGGCAGGATGTATCATGTTTAAGATTATGAGAGCCCTGGCCCCAAACTATCTCTGTTCTCGTTTTCATAAACAAGCTCTTGCCAGATAACTCAGATCTACAGGCAGAGATCTCCTCTACATCTCGTTGCCCAAGAAGATCCGGCGTGGTGGTCGGCCTTCTCCCACCAGAGTGCCGTATTATGGAATAGCCTCCCTGTCGAGCTCCAGGAGGCCCCTACTATCCCAGTCTTCTGTGGGTTACTGAAGACTTGGCTTTTCACGCAAGCCTTTCCTGCGTAGCCTCTTTCTTCCACCCTTTCTGCCGCTCTGTGCTGCTCTTGGTTCCTGGGTCCTATTTTCCCAGGAACTCTGCTATGCGCGTCGGGACCTTTCGGGGTAAGACCGCACTATATTAAGATACCACTCAACTCAACTCAAAAGGAAAATAAAGCCTTCCTGTTTAGGTTTTACATTTGTGTGGACATTGACTTTTTCTAGAGACTTTCTATACCCTGACAATGGAAGCCTTGGAGGTAGTTTGCATGACCCAAAACAAAACCAGCCGGTCCCTTAATTGGGGGTAAGTGCTACACAGTTTATAAGATAAAAAAGCCTGTGCTATCAAAAACTAGGGGAAGAATGTAAAGGATTCACAGTAATGTTCAGCATTGCATTTTTTTTTTATAACAGTTCGCCCTTTTGATATTAGACAACATTCACTTGTTATACAATACAGTGAATGTGTACCATTGGAATTTGGCCAGCATTCAAATATCCCTTTTACAGTAGGTTGTGAGAACAGCTTTTAACCTGGTGGGTAAATTTCCGGGCTAGAGTTCTCATATACCTAATTTACTAAACTCTGGAGCAACTGCACAGTCTTTTTGCCTTTAGTAAATCAACCCCTATACTTCACAACCTTCAGCTTACTATCTATACACTGCATATACTACTGGACCAGTTTAGGTAATGTATAGGATATTTTGTGTTTATATTCACATTGATCTATTTGTCGGTAATAGGACAACAGTTTGTGTGCAGACATAAGGAGTTTACCCTAAAGCCTCATACACATGTAGCACCCTCTAGTTAGATAGGTGCTAGAGTGAGGATTTTTCTGGACAGTAGAAAAATTTAGGCAGGCCTAGCTGGTGGCTAGGCCCATTTGTTTTCATTCTAAACTAGGAGTGTCTCAGCGTAGCAGCTGGTGACTCACAGGTAGCATCATTGTCACTCCCTCTTCTTTCTAGAAGGTACTAGAAAGAGAGGAGGAGAGGAGAGGTGGAGCTACCTGGGGTATTCTAAGGAGCCCTGACCAATCCCCCACTTGGATTGGCAGGGGGCAGGCCTCCTTAAATACCTAGGGTCAGCCCAGCTGGGGAGGAGTTGTCGGGTGGAAAACTGACAAAACTGAGTGTTAGAACATCTGGTATTTTGTATGACCTCCCTGATTTGTAAGGACAGAACCAAGTCTAGGTATGGAATGAAAAAGTTGGCATCATATTGCAACTTCTATCTTTTCCATTCTTCAAAAACTACCTCTTTTAGAGCCTGGATGCTGGATGGAGAGTGATGCTCAACTTGTCTCTTTGGAATTCTCCATAGGTGTTCAATTGGGTTCAGATCAGGAGACATACTTGGCCACTGAATCATTTTCACCGTTCTTCAGAAATGCAACAGTGGCCTTAGATGTGTGTTTTGGACCATTGTCATGTTGCAAAAGTGCACAACGACCAAGGGCACAGAGTGATGGAAGTCTTAAAGTGGTTGTAAACCCACTTTTTCAACTTGCACCTACAGGTAAGCCTAGATTAAGGCTTACCTGTAGGTGCAAGAAATATCTCCTAAACCTACACGGTTTAGGAGATATTTACTAAAATGACAAGCGCCGTAGACAACGGCGCATTTATGGGGTTAATCCCATTCACATACTCGGCTACTTTCCAGCAATCGCTGGGCGTAGCCGAGTGGGACGCCTCCCGCGCGCATGCGCAAAGTGACGTCTCCGCCGCTCCGGCCAATCACAGCGCCGGAGCGGCGCTGTGATTGGCTGGTGCGGCGATACCCGGAAGTAACATTCCGGCTATCGCCGCAGTGATGTCTGCGGCTGGACAGAGGGACGAGGACGGCTTCGGGGGCCCCGATCTAAGGTAAGTGGAACATAATGAGCTATTATGCTAGTCATAATAGCTCATTATGCCTTTCTCTTGCAGGTGGGCCAAAAAAAATAAAAAATAAAAGTGGGTTTACAACCACTTTAAGGCCCGGTTCACACTGGCGCGATGTGGGAACCACAGTGATTCTTGTGTGGGTTCCCGCATCGCATCTGAAATGCAGGCAGTTAACACTGTTCTCTGCGAACCACTGTGGGTGTCAATATAAAGTTAATGACACCCCCAAATTGGTTTGCAGAACGCAGTGCGACCTTTGGATTTGGATTGCATGGGTCTGAACACCCGTGCAAATCCAATTCCAGTGCGGACCAAAAAAAAGTTCCTGTACCATTGTGGTGTGAATGCAATGCAATTTCAGCCATACAAACTGTTGTCCTTCGTCTCCTCTGCACCCGCCTACACAGGTATGGAGAGGTTAGTGTTAGATCTGTGGTGTCTACAGATGTAGGGATTTTAGTTTTTGCATGGACTTTAACTTTGATATGAACTTTATATTAACTGGTATGACTATAGCAACTGTGGCCCCCCACAGGCTCTCCAGTGCTCTTTCTCTTGGGATACTTTTCACACAAGTAACACAGAAGGGTGTTGGGGGATTTAAATAGATCAAAGGTAAAGGGAGAAGAGGGGAAGCAAGTGGTGCATCAGAAGGGATTAGAGGAAAGACAGATCCTATACACAGAAATGATAAAATGCCTTGTATTTCTACTGCACAGTGCCTTCCCATTATATCTTCCATGCAGTTCAGGGGGAGTCTCAGCACTGGACAGTTTAATTGCTAGTATACAGATCACTAAAGCCTAGTACACATGGGCCAAATCTTGGGCGACATCGGCTAGTTCAATAAAAAATGTCTGACATTCGGCCCATGTGTATGGCAGCCGGTCCGACAGAAGCCGTCTTTCAGTCAAACGAGCATACTGGAAAGCGAGCAGTCGGCTAACTCCCGTTCTGTGCTCTCAGCCAATGGCTGAGAGCAATGACCGGAGTGTTCAAAGTGTTTTGGTTCACACACAGAATGTGGCTCAGCCCTGCTCTTTGCCCATTGGCTCACTGGCTGTAGTTGTCAGGAGCGGGAGCCAATGGTTACCTCTGCTGTCTGAGCTAATGAGGAGGGAGAAGCCCAGGAAAACTGAGGCTCTTGTGCACATCCCTGGATCAGGATCAGGCTCAGGTAAGTATTGGGGGGGGGGGGGCTTCTGCACACAGAATGCATGAAGGTAAGAAACCTTTAGGCTTTACTACAACCACTTTAATAAGGTAACCAGCAATTTTTTAATATTATTTTAAGTTATCCTATGTTAATGGGAACATGTACCAAATGTAAAGTAGGGGTTATCCCAATATGGCTGTGTAGCACCCTCCTGGGGTTAGGTAGGATTGTTAGGTACATTTAGTTTAGCTCCACCTTAATCAGTGAAGCAGGGGTTGATTGATTAGGGCTGCTCAGGTTTTCACAGACTGCTGCTCTGTAACTTCCCCCTGTATTCTGGAACTCTCTGAATGTCTCCAGAACATAACGTGTGGGAGGGCAGAGAATGCAGTCTAAATATTTATGGGACTTCCATCACTCCCTGTGGAAGTGTTCCCAGAAGGTGGGGGAGAGACAATAAATAGTTTGCGCCTGAACAACAAAGGGAGATTGTAGCATGCTGGAGTAAGGCAGCATTTTAGGGTCCAGCTAGGAGGGGGCACCTGTTGAAGGTCCTTGCCATCCTAGACAGAAGCCAGGGAAGGAGCCAACAGAAGGCATTGAGGGTCCCAGCTAGGTTTAGCTGGGGACCTGAGCAAGGAACATCCCAGGAATACAGGAGTCAGGAGAGAGCTCACAGGAGGAGAGTTGGCAGAGACAGCCCAAGTTGTCCAAGAGGCTGGGTGAGTCTTCATCTCCCTCACAGGGAAAAAGCCCGGTGGATATCAAAAGGAGGCAACCGATGATCCTGTGGCTGAGTGACTACAAAACCCAATTGCTGCAAGAGTGACTGTGTAGTGCATTAGTCTTGGAAAAAAGACCGATCACAGGCAGTGTAGAGATTCTGTGGGACTTTTTGCTAAGAAAAGTACAGCCTAAGCATGCCAGTACAGCCAAGCAGGGGTGCAATACCGTTGAGTGCTATACACGCTCAGCTAAAGGAGTACAAGCCTAAGCCCTGGTTCACACTGGTGCGATTTGACATGTCAAATCGCATGTCAAATCGGCGAAATTTGCCGCAAATTGCGGGCAATGGCACCGTCCTAATCAGTGCGACGCCGCATCTGCGGCGCTGCACCGATTACAAAAAGTAGTTTCTGTACTACTTTTTGCGATTTCAGCCGCGATTTACATTGACATCTGTTTCAGATGTCTTTGAAATCGTGGCTGAAATCAGGACTGCCAGCGGGAGTGAAATCGTGCGAGTTCAGCTGAACTCGCAAGCTTCATTCCCGCAGCCCCAGTGTGAACGTGGGCTACTTTTGTAAAGAAGTGACAAGCGCAGCCAGAAATGTAGTAGTCCTCCACCTGTTCAAGTTCTACAGTTCCAGGGTATCGTATGCCTCCAACCCCTATCCAAGTTCCTCGTTACCTAACAAAAAAAAAAAAACACAAAACAAATCTCTAGACTGCTTCTTAAACCAGAGAGACTGACAAAAATGCTGTGTGTGTGCTAAGCAGAGAAAAGAGGCCCAAACCACCAGCCGCTCTCTAGGGGGTGCGTCACAGCTGCAAAAGTGGAAATAAACTTTAAGATTACAAAGAAAGGCAGTGCAGAGGACACAGGACAGCGCTGAATTTCTGACAAGATCAACAGTTAAAAAATAAATAAATGATATCGCAAAATGGTATAATAAAAAAAGAGGAGCAAATGGGAAAAATTCAATCTTAGGTTTAGATACAGTGCCTTGAAAAAGTATTCATACCCCTTGAAATTTTCCACATTTTGTCATGTGACAACCCAAATTGTAAATGTATTTTATTGGGATTTTATGTGATAGACCAACACAAAGTGGCACATAATTGTGAAGTGGAAGGAAAATGATAAATGGTTTTCAAATTTTTTAACAAATAAATATCTGAAAAGTGTGACGTGCATTTGTATTCACCCCCCTTTACTCTAATACCCCTAACTAAAATCTGGTGGAACCAATTGCCTTCAGAAGTCACCTAATTAGTAAATAGAGTCCACCTATGTGTAATTTAATCTCAGTTTAACAACTTCCCGAACGGCTCATGTACATCCCCTGCGTGAATCGTCGTACCTGTACGTTGGCTCCTTTAAGAGCCATAGCAGGCGCGTGCGTGCCGCCGCACAGCGGGAGACCCGATGTGCGTGGCCGGCGGGTGCGATGTCCGCCGGCCACACGCGATCGCGGGCACGCGAGCCAGAACGGGGATTTATGTATGTAAACACATAAATCCCCGTTCTGACAGGAGAGGAGAGACAGATCATCTGTTCCTAGTAATTAGGAACAGCGATATGTCTCCTCCTCCAGTCAGTACACTGCCCCCCCAGTTAGAAACACGAGGGAACACATTTAACCATTTAACCCCTTGATCGCTCCCTAGTGTTAACCCCTTCCCTGTCAGTGACATATACACAGTAATCAGTGCATTTTTATAGCACTGATCGCTGTATAAATGTCAATGGTCCCAAAAAAGTGTCCGATCTGTCTGCCGCAATGTCGCAGTCCCACTAAAAATCGCAGATCGCCACCATTACTAGTAAAAAAAAAAAAAATCCATAAAACTATCCCCTATTTTATAGACGCTATAACTTTTGCGAAAACCAATTAATATACGCTTATTGCTAATTTTTTTACCAAAAATATGTATGTAGCGGGGTCCTCAATTTAGTGGGATACACCTGGGGGTAGTGTGACCCAAGTGTGTAATTGTGTTAGGGTTCAGACCCCTTTTTGTTATTCGTGGAGGATTGGGTGGTGTAATATTCTCCTTGACCAGTAGGTGTCAGTGTACCTACTGGCTCAGGGTAGAATCACTACCGGAGTGCTACCCTTCTTTGTCCCTTCCTGGAGATGGTACGGCCTGGGCGGGGAACCCGCCGTGGTATCGACGGGAGGAGATAAAAGGGGGAGACGCCCTCGCCACGAGGTCGTTTTCGGGGGATCATCTCTTCACGCACCCAGGCACCTTAGGCCTGGGTGCGGGCGGTTCAAGGTTCCGGCCTAGGCGCCCTAGGCCTGGCCGGAATGAAGATGGAGTCCATCCCAGGCACCTTCAGCCTGGGATGAGGTACTATTGAGGAGGCCTGGGACCCGGTGACTCCAACTGGGTTCCGCGAGGGTGAAGTTGCTCCAGGGCGCCCCTTGCGAGGGGACCCGCATCTGAGGTGAGGAGGCTGGGGAGGTCACTCGTTCGAAGACCCGGTGTAGTGTCAACCCGGTGACGGATGGGCCTTCGGTAACTCCCTTGGAGGACATCTTCCCCTGATAGGGGCCGCAACGCAACGGAGGTATTCATGTCAAGACTCCTACAACCCTTGGTCATAGCACAGGGGGTGTGGGGACCCAGATCAGTATAGTGCCTCGACCTGCTCATCTCACCGTATCATGCCATCGCATTGCCTGTATGTGGAGATACGAAATAAACCAACAGTTGGACTGTGATCGGTGTATGGACTCTGTTAATGGGATCAAAGGGTGGTTCGGTGGTTTCTGCACGACAGACTCGGTACATGCTCAGGACACACCGGCTCGAGGAAACATCAAGTATTGGCCTTCACCTCACCCGCCGTTATGGGGAGGACATGGGCCGTAGCGCACCTCACTCTGTCGCGTGACATACCCCTAGCTAAAGAGGACGGGGTGAGGGGGTGGCTACATGTAGAAGAATACATATTGGCCTAAACTGATAAAAATGTTTTTTTTTTTTAATTGGGGATATTTATTATAGCAAAAAGTAAAAAATGTGTGTTTTTTTCAAAATTTTTGCTCTTTTTTTGTTTATAGCGCCAAAAATAAAAACCGCAGAGGTGATCAAATAGCACCAAAAGAAAGCTCTGTTTGTGAGGAAAAACAGGACATCAATATTGTTTGAGTACAGCATCGCACGACCGCGCAATTGTCAGTTAAAGCGATGCACTGCCATATCTCAAAAAATGGCTTGGTCATTAAGGGGGCAAATCCTTCTGGGGCTTAAGTGGTTAAATAAATCTGTTTTGTGAAGCCCTCAGAGGTTTGTTAGAGAACCTTAGTGAACAAACAGCACCATGAAGACCAAGGAACACACCAGACAGGTCAGGGATAGAGTTGTGGGGGAGTATAAAGCAGGGTTAGGTTTTAAAAAAATATCCCAAGATTCGAACATCTCACGGAACATTGGTCAATCCATCACCCGAAAATGGAAAGCGTATGGCACAGCTGCAAACCTACCATGACATGCCTGTCCACCTAAACTGACAGGCCGGGCAAGGAGAGCATTAATCAGAGAAGCAGCCAAGAGGCCCATGGTAACTCTGGAGGAGCTGCAGAGATTCAAATCTCAGGTGGGAGAATCTGTCCACAGGACAACTATTAGTCGTGCACTCCACAAATCTGGCCTTTATGGAAGAGTGACAATAAGAAAGCCATTGCTGAAAGAAAGCCATAAGAAGTCCCGTTTGCAGTTTGCGAGAAGCCATGTGGGGGACACAGCAAACATGTGGAAGAAGGTGCTCTGGTCAGATGAGACCAAAAAGCAAAACGCTATGTGTGGTGGAAAACTAACACTGCACATCACCCTGAACACACCATCCCTACCGTGAGACATGGTGGTGGCAGCATTATGTTGTGGGGATGCTTTTCTTTAGCAGGGACAGGGAAGCTGGTCAGAGATGATGGGAAGATGGATGGAGCCAAATACAGGGCAGTCTTATGCCCCATACACACGATCGTTTTTCTTGCCATTTTTTTTCTTTCCGTTTTTCACGTCGTTTTTTTTCATGTTTCCTCTCAAGCCTGTCTTGCGTTCACACGATCATTTAAAAAAACGATCAAGCAAAGCGCAGTGACGTACAACACGTACGACGGCACTATAAAGGGGAAGTTCCGTTCGAATGGCGCCACCCTTCATGTTAGTAAAGTTTGTTGAGCGACGATTCGCTCTTTTCAGTCTCGTGCTTTTCAGTCCGTGACTGCGTGACGAATGTGCTATCTCCATTACGAACGCTAGTTTTACCAGAACGAGCGCTCCCGTCTCATACTTGATTCTGAGCATGCGCGTTTTTTTTCACGTCGTTAAAGCATACACACTATCGTTTTTCACGTCGTTAAAAAAAACGACATGAAAAACGACGTGAAAAAAGAGAGAATGTTCGAAATTTTTAATGCCCGTTTTTCACGTCGTTAAAAATGCTCTGGAGCCTACACACGATCATTTTTAATGGCCATTTTTTTTAATGGCATTTTTAACGGCATGAAAAACGATCGTGTGTATGGGGCATTAGAAGAAAAAAATACTTGAGACTGGGACAACGACCCTAAACATACAGCCAGATCTACAATGGAATGGTTTAAATCAAAGCACATTCATGTGTTAGAATTGCCCAGTCAGGGTTCAGACCTAAATCCAATTGAGAATCTGTGGCAAGACTTGAAATTTTTTTGCAAAGGAGAATGGGCAAAAATGTCACTCTTTAGATGGGCAAAGCTGGTGGAGACTTTTTCAAGGCACTGTATACTTTAAGATAATATGCTGAAGTCATGTAGAACAGCTGCCTTGACCACCAACAGTGAAATCTTATCACCACACGCAGGAAGTGTCGGTGATCAGACAGTAAACAAACAGGGGCACAAGCTGCTTAGTGTTATCTTTGATTATATGGCAGCTAAAGGAATGTGCTTATTTGTTCTATTTTATCCTTGTTTTTTGTCCAGTGGTGAAAAGCTTTTTATGTGTTTGCCATCTGTATGCCTTGGTGCTTTTACTGTTATCCTCAAAAAAGAAAATGAGTTCCCCTTCAAGTCATTGCATCATCTAGTTTACGAGCATTTGGATGGTTCTTACATTCTCATTAGGATGTTATAGGTCTCTTTACACTTTAGAAGTTGATGAAAACAAGAGAAGCAAAATGTATTCTTCAGCACAAATATTTTGTAAAGTACATCTTAAAAGGAAAAGTACTGAAAAAAGTTTGGATCTCCAATGGCTACATAAGGCATATCAGCCATAGAAAAGTGAAATTACAGCAAGTGCCATTTACATTGTAGAGCAGGGGTGTCAAATTAAATTTCATCGCGGGCCGCATCAGCATTATGATTGTCCTCAAAAGGGCCGGTTGTATCTGTAAGATTAGATGTCCAGCGCATTCCCACCCCTTACATTAGATGTCAAGAGCCACCCCACCATCAGTAGTTGAGTCCCCCACTCTCCCTTACATAACAGTGCACCCCCCTTTCCTTATGCTGCTGCTGGTAAGAAGCTGGATGCATTGCTTGAAAGCAGAAAGTAGGGGTCTGGAGGAGGACCAGAGCTCTCCTGCAGCTGCAGGAGAGGTGCGAGGGCCACATGAAATGGCATGGAGGGCCGGATTCGGCCTGCGGGCCTTGTGTTTGACACCTATGTTGTAGAAGGTCATGTAGCATACCTCCTAACATTTTGAGATAGGAATGAGGGACACCTACTAACAAACATATGTAAGCATAGGACACGCCCCCTACCACACCCCCTTAAAGGAGAATTAACAAAAAAAAAAGGTTAATTAAATCCATAAGTGCTTTTTTTTTACCACTAGTATTCCTTTATATTGGCTTTTAAAATGTACAAATGCAGCAATTTAGAACCTGGATGAAAGGTTTAGGACTGGGAAACACTTTTTGAAAGATAAAAAGATTAATTTGATATACAACTGTAGCACTACCCCCGTAGGAGCTGCTGGTTTAAAGTTTTGGGCCTACCGTTACCTTTTCTGTTCACCGCTCTCGTGTCAGGGATCCTCCTTGAAGAGCTTTATAAATGTTTACACCAACACCTGGATATATTTTCTTCAAGAGGCTTTATTTTACCAGTTCCAACAGAGGGATAGAGGGAGAGGGGAGTTTCAGGCACCTTACTTTGCGGATCACGGGCACAATCTCAGATCCAGAGGACAAAACAGTTCCATGCTGGATTCAGCAACCACCGGATAGGCCCACTCTCACTGGCCTAGCAACCGGTGCAAAGCTCGCTCAGAGTCTCTGCCACAGACTTGACGACAGGGCCGGACTGGGAGTAAAAACCAGCCCTGGAAAACATTTCATACCAGCCCCATAGCATTATTATACCAGCCCAACAGCATAACGTCATTATTTTCTTGTTCATAAAAGGGAAAACCATCCATTTTAAAGCACATTCGAAGAGCGTATTATATAAAGATAAGACAGATATGAAAGCACATAGGGCTAGGGAGATTTTATATATATATATTCCAGGAGAATGCTCGTAATCCAAAGTACTCGCATATCAAAGCGAGTTTCCCCATTAAAGTCAATGAAAAACTAAAATAATTTGTTCCGCATTGACTTCAACGGCATGCAATACCGCTTGTGGCCAGAGGTGGGGGGCGCCGGAGAGCATCGGAGACTCTCTGAAAGGCTGGAGGACACCTCAGGTAAACTCAGAAAACCTTGGAAAGGCTCGGGAACAGAGTATTTCCGAGATTTTCCGAGCATTTCCAAACGGCTCTGCTCGGCTCCGGGCGCCCCCCACCCCAGGCCAAACGCGGTATTGCACACCGCTTTGGCTTGAATCCTGCTCGTGTTGCAAGGCAACACTCGCAAACCGAATCAGGATTTTAAAAAATACAGTGCTCGTATTGCGAAACTATCCTTAACCGCGTTACTCGCAATCCGAGGTTCCACTGTATCAGCAAATTACAGTCAAAAGTGGTAAAAGTGGAGCAATCATCAAGGGGCACACCTGGGACTCTGGAATTTTGGGGGACTCTGATGACCAGAGACGACCTTCCGCAGAAAGAATCCACTAAGGTAAGGGGGGGTGGGGTACTGATATAAGGGGGAAACCTTTATATCAGTGCACCCTTACATTATTGTATTCACTCCCCCTTACATCAAGGCCCCCCGCCCTCAGATTGGCCTGGCAGCGCCAGAGCCATCTTAAGAGCATCATGGGCCCCTGGGCAAAGTAATGTGATAGGGTCCCTACAAGTTTGCCCCAATTTATTCACCTACTCTCAAAAATGAAAGTACAATATTTCTACTTTACAGCGTGTCACTTGCCACCGGTCCCTTGTCACCAGATTCAGCATGTCACTTGCCACCCGTCCCCCGTCACCAGATTTAGCGTGTCACTTGCCACAGTCCCATCACCAGATACAGCGTGGCACTTGCCACCCATCCCGTCACCAGATTCAGCGTGTCACTTGCCACCGGTTCCTCTTCAGAGACACAGCCGCTCTCCCCACTGCTGACAGGAGGAGGGGGATAGGCAAGAAATAGAGCCCTCTTCTGGCAGAGGCCTGGGTGACAGCAGGGCAGAGGACTGGGCGACAGCAGGGGGACTGGGTGACAGCAGAGGACTGGGTGACAGCAGAGGACTTGGCGACAGAGGGCTGGGTGACAGCAGGGGACTGGGCGACAGCAGGGGACTGGGTGACAGCAAAGGACTGGGTGACAGCAGAGGACTTGGCGACAGAGGGCTGGGTGACAGCAGGGGACTGGGCGACAGAGGGCTGGGTGACAGCAGAGGATTTGGCGACATCAGGGGACTTGGCGACAGAGGTCTGGGTGACAGCAGAGGACTGGGCGACAGCAGGGGACGGGGCGACAGCAAGGGACTTGGCGACAGAGGGCTGGGTGACAGAGGGCTGGGTGACAGCAGGCAGAGGATTGGGAGAAATTGAGTTGAAAACTTACACTCAGGACAGTGCTACAGGAGAAACCAGACACCATCTTGATCTTTATCAGCTAATAGAACATTTTTACTTCTATGTACCGTATATACTCGAGTATTAGCCGACCCGAATATAAGCCGAGGCACCTAATTTTACCACAAAAAACTGTGAAAACTTATTGACTCGAGTATAAGCCTAGGGTGTCCATCTGCATGCCTCACTTTGCCTCACTGTGTCCATGTGCAAACTGACGTTTAACATGGGAGTCTATGGAAGGAGTGCCTGGCTTTGAAAAATCGGTGCTCCCTGGCCGTAGGTCTCCCAGACAACAAGCTTTGCACACTTGTAGAGGGGAAATGGGGCTACATGTGTGCCAAGTTTCGGGTCCAGGGGACCTACGACCGTCTGGTACCGGGTCCCCAAATTCACCGGAGAAATTACCGTTTAACATAGGAGTCTATGGAAGGGGTGCCCGGCTTTGAAAAATCGGTGCTCCCCGGCCGTAGGTCTCCTGGACTACACACTTATAGAGGACGAGTGGGGCTACATATGTGCCAAGTTTCGGGTCCAGGGGACTTGAGGCTGGCCGGTACCGGGTCCCCAAAATCTGGGAGATCAGGCGCAAAAAGGTGACTCGAGTATAAGCCGAGGGGGCATTTTCAGCACAAAAAAAATGTGCTGAAAAACTTGGTTTATACTCGAGTATATACGGTAAAAGTCTAAAGATAGAAGTAATAAAGTTGACAAAGCTCAAGATGGTATCTGGTTTTTCCTGTAGCACTGTCCAGAGTGTAAGAAATCGAGCAGAGCAGTTTTCAACCCAATTTCTCTGTCCAGTAGCTACATAAAAAATAAAACAGCATTTTTAGAGCCTTTTTTTTTTTGTACCTCCATATTGCTCTGCCTGAAGTACCATGCGATCATCCCTGAGGCCGGCCGCTCCGCCCCCCAGTGACAGGCGGGGTCACCCCTTGCCTGGCCACACCCCCTCACGAGTTCCGACCAATGTCAATGAAGGAGGCGGGCCAGCTCCTCTGCATCAGAGCCCTGAGCCACCGAATAGCTCTGCAGCTGGGGGAGCCGGGGGAGGGATCTGTCAGTGTACTGCATGCGATAGTTCCCTCCCCGTGCCCCTGCACGATCCCCGGCAGCAGACATTCCCTCTCCTCCTCCGGTACACACTGCTGCAGGTGCGCCGCCCCTAGATGAATCGAGCTGGTCTAGGAGGAGGGCGGGACTTTTCTCACAGCTCAGCCAAATTTTTCACACTGAGCTCCGTGACACACAGCGGGAGGTGCCCGCAACTGTGTGTGACATCATGTAGTGGAGGGGGAGGAGGAGAAGGGAGCGGAGCGCTACGCTGCAGCCACAGCTTAGCCCAAATCGGCCCCAGGGCAGGCGGCCTACCGGGAAATGTCCCGGTATCCCGGTAGGCCAGTCCGGCCCTGCTTGACGAGTGCCGTCAAGTCATTCCACAATCTTCTGCCACAAGATCGTGTAACCACACTGACACTTTGCAAAAAGTTCCTTCAAAAGTACATAGCTCACGGGTGCCAGAATCTTTTAGCCGTCCGGCAGCACCGCGAGGCAAACTGGCCAGGATGCGTCTTTCAATTGCTCCGCTTCTTTTCGCAGGCAAGACCGCATAGGACCATCCCTGGACTAGTAGGCCTCAGCAACTGCTGGGCCTACTTCTCAGTTGCAGAGCCTCGGGCCAGCAGGCCCCAAAGGCCGAAAATGGCTCGCACATCCCTGAGGCCAGGAGGGCCCTCAGGTCAGGATCCAGCAACGACCCCCGACAACGAACCCAGATAGAGCGGTCTCTGCCTCTTAAGTACCCCCTCCCGGAATGCACAGCTGGTTGACCACGCCCCCTGAGCCACTTCTGGGAAAGGAATACCCAATACACCTAGCCTGCTGCATTTCCAACCCCGACCTGTAGTGACAGTGACCCCTACTGTCAGGTGGAAAATGCGCAACCCAGCTAGACTGAAACAGAGCCAACAATTTACATAATTCTTTCTGAGCTGAACTACAGCTCAGATAACTAAATTTAACATATAGCGTCTACCCAACAGGAGTAGGGCGCTACACAACTATACAGATCAGACCAAAATGAGGGACAAATGAGGAGGAAAGAGGGACAGAAGGACATTGCTCCAAATCAGGGACAGTCCCTCGAAATCAGGGACAGTTGGGAGCTATGCATGTAGGAACCACATTGGTCAGTCTTGCTATTATTACTAGTACTAACATGCTTTATATCAGTGGTGGCCAACTCAGTAAATACAGTGGACTGCAAGTGTGGCCCCCGATCTTCTAAAGGGCCCTGCGATAGTATTGGTATTGTACCCCCATGGATGGCTCCTTTGCAGCCTGAGTATTATAGTGAAAACACTATTTTACTTGTAAAGGAGCAAGGCAGAGTATTAAACAAAAACTAAAAATAAAAAATACTTCAGCTGCTGCAGTTGAAGTAGTATTTGAAAAAAAATTGCAATTTTCCTTGTGTTGCTTTTGCATGTTAGAGCCGGTTCACACCAGGGCGACTCGTCAGGCGACTCAGTCGCCTGACAAGTCGCGTCCCACGCTTTTCAATGGAACCGTTCTAAGTAAGAGCGACTCAGGTCGCTCCGACTTAGAAAAAGGTTCCTGTACTACTTTTGGGGGCGACCCAAGGCGACCTGCATTGACTTCTATACAGAAGTCTTATGCAAATCGCCTCGGCGGGCGTCTCAAGTGGTCTTGAGATCGCGCCGCCGAGGTCGCCCCCACAAGTCGTGCCGCGGCGCGCCGCCCTGGTGTGAACCGGCTCTTAATTGGTGTATTTTGTTGTTATTAGATGTAGGTAATAAATTAGTAAAAAAAAAAAAATATATGACTAAATGGGTCAAAATAGCAACTTATAAAAGCCTTTATTTTATTTGTGAATAAAGTTGCCATGCTTTGCTCCAGAAATTAAACCTTAGTGTATTATAAACAGAAAAATATGACAGAATAAATTAGTCACCTAATCCACCACACACTTTATTATGAATGCTAACTACAACCTTAAAGAGGCATTAAACCCAAACGCAAACGCAAACATTCATTATATTGCAGCTCACCAATTCTTAGATGTGGTGGCTGCATTTGTTTTCTTTTTTTTAGCTTTCTTTTATTTTCCACTTGATGATCCTGCCAGTAAGGCTGTTGTTTTTCAACAGAACAAGCTGTCCTGCAGATGTAGAAGTTAGGGGGCTGAGACAAATAATTTACCATGATCAGCTTTTATTTATTTATGTAAATTCCACAGGAAATCCCCAAAAAAAGAAAAGAGTTTGCTGTAACTGCTTATAAAGTACGGAGTTTGGCTTCAGTTTGTTAGTTTATCAAAATCTGCTAGTACATCTAACACTCCCCACCCCCAGACTGACAATGCTGCTGTCCAGAAGTGTGTCTATTGCTCCTTCATCCAGAGTGTAGTCATTCTAATGCCGCGTACACACGTTCATTTTTCCCGTCGTGAAAAATGAATTTTTTTTTTTAACAAGAAAAATGATCGTCTGTGGGCTTTTGTCATTTTTCCCGACGGGAAAAACGGCATTAATCACGACGAGAAAAATTAGAACATGCTCTAATTTTTTCTCGTCGTGATTCCCGTCATTTTTTTCCGCTGCAGTTTTCCCATAGGGAAACACTGCCACGGAGCCCACACACGGTCGTTTTTCTCGACCAAGAAAAAAAATGTCGGGAAAAACGGACGTGTGTAGGGAACCAAGCCGTTCCCTCGTTTTTCCCAGTCGATTTTCTCGACGGTGTTTTCACCGTCGAGAAAATCGATCGTGTGTACACGGCATAATACAGGAGCCAGGAGGTGTGTTACTGGCCAGATCACCAGGGTAAAACTAAAAGAAAACTAATGCAGCCACCACATCTAAAGATTGGTAAGCTGCAATATAATACTTACACATATATATATATATATATATATATATATCTATATATAGAGATATATATATATATAGATATATATATATATAGAGATATATCTATATATATTTGGTTTTGGGTTTAAAACAGCTTTAAGTTTTCCACTATAGTGATTTCGAACATCTCTGTCTATAATCACACACTTCACAACCTAGGCAGATCCCGTATGAAGTGACCATAGCCTGTGCAGTTATTCGGAATCTCCTCTGGCACACCCACAAAACACACAATTGGCGACTTCAGTTTTGGCTGCAGGGGGAACAATATCTGAACTGCTGTTATGTTGTACATTGATAAAAATACATAAAAGTAAAATTCAGCATTTAATTGTGTTGCAAAGCCTATAGAAGTCAATGTCAGCAAAAGAGAATGCATCTAAAGCCTCGTACACACGGTCTGACTTTTTGCCAACAAACTTCAAAATGAGCAAGTTTGACAAAAAATCAGACCGTGTGTACGCTCCATCGGACAAACTTTTTTGGTTTTCATCGGACAAATGTTCGGTCTGCAAACGGACAAACTTTTCGGCAACAAAAGTCCGATGGAGCAAAGTCCAACCGTGTGTACAGAAATCCATCGGACTTTTGTCCAAAGGACAAATAAGCATGCCCAGAACCAATGTTAAAATCAACCAACAATAGCAGAAGTTGACCAAAGGGTGGCGGTAAAGAGCAGAAAAGAGCAGAAAAAAGGGATTTTTATAACAGCTTACCTGTAAAATCCTTTTCTTGGAGTACATCACGGGACACAGAGCGACTTAGTCATTATTAATGGGTTATATAGATTACCTTCAGGTGTTGGCACTGGCCAATTCCAAACCGGAAGTACCCTCCCCTATATAAGCCCCTCCCATCTGGGAGCACCTCAGTTTTGTAGCCAAGCAATAAGTGTCCCAAAAAGAGGGATGGGAGCTCTGTGTCCCGTGATGTACTCCAAGAAAAGGATTTTACAGGTAAGCTGTTATAAAAATCCCTTTTTCTTTTTCGTACATCACGGGACACAGAGCGACTTAGTCATTACTAATGGGACGTCCCAAAGCAATGCCAAATGAGGGGAGGGATACATAAGCTGGGCGCCATCAGGCATGAGGCTCTTTTGCGGCCTGCAACACACTGCGCCCAAAGGCGACATCCTCCTGACTTCTGACGTCTACCTGGTAGAATCTAGTAAACGTGTGTACTAAGGACCATGTTGTGGCCTTACAGACTTGAGCCAGGGAGGCTTGGTGATGCACTGCCCATGAAGTTCCAACTGCTCTTGTGGAGTGCGCCCTAACTTTGAACGGAGGCGGTCTCCTTTTCAAGCCATAGGCTTGTATTATGACCTGTCGAATCCACTTGGCTAAAGTAGATTTTTGATGCTGCCTGACCCTTTCTGGGGCCTTCCGGCAGAACAAACAAAGTATCCGTTCTACGAATCTGAGCAGTGGCTTTAAGATAAGCTTTAACTGCTTTTACTACATCCAAAGAATGCAATAACTTTTCCTCTACCGAACTAGGTTTGGGGAAAAAGGAAGGAAGAACCACATCTTGGTTCAAATGGAACCTCAATACCACCTTAGGAAGAAGGCTGGATGAGGACGTAATACTACTCTGTCCTTATGGATAACCAGATATGGCTCCTTACAGGACAAGGCGGCTAATTCCGATACTCTTTTAGCCGAACAAATGGCTACTAAGAAAATCAATTTCCTGGTGAAAAGAACCCAGGAAATGTGCCGCAATGGTTCAAATGGTTGTTTCTGTAGAACCGACAGAACCAGGTTTAAGTCCCATGGACATATGGGAATACTAACCGGAGGGCTAATACGCATCACTCCTTGTATGAAAGCTTTGACTAATGAATGCAAAGCCAAGGGCCTTTGAAAAAAATATTGACAAGGCCGTCTGACCCTTGATAGTACTCAAGGCAAGCTTCCTATGTACAGCCCACTGTAGGAAGTCCAGAATCCTACCTATTACGTACTTACGTGGATGCCATTTCCTGGCCTCACACCACGTGATGTACGCCTTCTAGATCCTATAATAGATCTGCCTGGATACCGGCTTCCTGGCATTGATCATGGTAGATACCACAGGATTAGAGAGCCCTCTCTTTTTTAGAATGTGGGCTTCAATAGCCAGGCCGTCAAACCTAGGGCTGGTAAGGAAGGGTAGTATATCGGTCCTTGCGAAAGCAGGTCCGGACGATGTGGGAGGGTCCAAGGACTTCCCACTGACATTTTTACAATCTCCGCGTACCATGCCCTTCGGGGCCACGCTGGAGCCACCAGAATCACTGGTTTCTTTTCTACCCTGATTCTGTGGATTAATCGCGGTGGGAATGCATATATCAGCTTGAACTGATCCCAAGGGAACACTAGGGCATCCGAACCGCAAGCTAGGGGATCCTTTGTGCGAGACACAAATCTGTCCACCTTTGCGTTGAATCTGGATGCTAGCAGATCTACATCCGGTGTTCCCCACCGCTGGCATATTGCCTGGAAAACCTCGGGGTGAAGAGACCATTCCCCGGGCATAATTGCTGGCGACTTAAAAAGTCCGCTCTCCAATTTTCCACTCCTGGGATGAAAACCGCGGATATGGCTGTGACATACCTTTCTGCCCATTCCAGGATGCAATTCGCTTCCCTCAGGGCTGCACGACTCCTGGTGCCACCCTGGTGATTGATATATGCCACTGCTGTGGCATTGTCTGATTGAATTCTGACAGGTGACCCTTGGAGTTTGGATGTCCATGCTACTAGGGCATACCGGGCTGCTCGTATCTCTAAGAGATTGGTGGGCAGGGCCTTCTCTGCTTCTGACCATCTGCCCTGGAGAGACCATTGCTCCAGTACTGCCCCCCAGCCTATGAGGCTGGCAACTGTAGTGACCACCTTCCAAGAAACCGGACTGAAGGGTTTCCCTTTTTCCAGATTCTGGGGCACCAACCACCAATGGAGGCTCTTGCGAACGGAAGGGGACAGGGACATTGGTAAGTCTAAAGCCTGAACTTTTTTGTTCCAGGCTGACAGTATGGCCCTCTGCAAGTTCCTTGAATGGAATTGACCGTAGGGTACCGCTTCGAATGAAGCCACCATTTTTCCCAGCAGCCTTATACACAGGCGTATGGATGGTTTTTCTTTTTTGTACCCACTAAGTGGGTCAAATCTTTCAAAGACGACACCTTCTCTGGAGGTAAGAAAATCTTTCTCTGATTTTAATCCAGTCTTAGCCCCCAAGTATTCCAGGCTTTTGACTGGTTTTAGGGCTGACTTGTCTCGGTTGATAATGCAACCGTGAGATTCCAGATACTTGATTATCTTGTGAACGACCACTTCTAGTTTTTTTCACTGAGTGGTCTATCAGCAACAAGTCGTCTAGATATGCCATTATCGTTACACCTTGTGTTCCTAGTTTGGCCAATCGTAGGGCCAGAATTTTTGTGAACACTCGTGGTGCCGTGGCCAGACCGAAAGGTAAGGCTCTGAACTGAAAATGGCGCCCTTCTACTGCAAGGCGTAGAAATTTCTGGTGGGCCGGACAGATGGGAATATGCAAATAAGCATCCCTTATGTCGATCGAGGCTAACCATTCCTGCCCTTGTAGGGCGGTGGCCACCGATCGGATCGACTCCATCCGAAAAAGTCCTGATATGTAGGAACTTGTTTAGCCCTTTTATATTTAATATGGGCCTTATGTCCCCATTTGGTTTGGGGACTGTGACAAGGTTCGAGTAA
This sequence comes from Rana muscosa, assembly GCA_029206835.1. NCBI lineage: Eukaryota > Metazoa > Chordata > Amphibia > Anura > Ranidae > Rana > Rana muscosa. The sequence continues at coordinate 1,104,934,931 of CM055116.1, forward strand.
AACCCGAACCCGTTTTCTTCCAAGGGAACCTTCATGATTACCCTTGGGGCAATAGTTGCTCTAGTGCCAGAAGGAGGGATCCACTCTTCTGGGGATCGCTTGGCACGTTTGACCTTATAAAATGGGCAGGAGGAATGTCTTTTAACTCCAGCCTGTATCCCAGACTTACTGCGGAGATCACCCATCTCTGATGGTGTCCCGCCAGGTCTCTGTGAACAACTGAAGTCTTCCCCTCACCCGACTGAGTGGGGGCAACCCTTCATGACTTAGGGGGAGGTTTTGTACCTCTCTTGACCCAGGGTTTCTTGTTACCCTGTGATTGTCCCTGATTTCTGCCCCCTGGATTTGACCGCGGAGGCCGTCGGAACTGTTTCACAGCCGATGTGCCCGGGACTGGAGAAGTAGGCCTCTTAAAAGAAGGACTTCTACCCTTGTTCTTAACCGGTAAGAGTGAACTTTTACCGGCAGAAATTTTCTGGATATATTTGTCCAGATCTTCTCCAAATAAGCGTTCTCCATGAAATGGGAAGCTAACCAGCATTTTTTTACAGGGAGCTTCAGCAGACCAGTTTTTGAGCCACAGAAGCCTACGCATATGTACTATAGACAGCGTAAAGCGGGAGGCCTGTTGGATTGTATCCTTTATGGTGTCCACCGCAAAACACAAGGCTCTAGGCAGGTCAGCTAGGGCAAGAGCCTGCTGATCTGGTAAGTCCCTTAAGACTTGTTTCAACTGATCTTTCACTGCTTGGCAGACTCCAATCGCTGCTACCGCAGGTTGTGTCACCATGCTTGCTGTAGAGAAAGCAGATTTTAGTAAAGACTCCAATTTTTTATCTATTGGGTCTTTGAACATTGGAACATTATCTACTGGACATGTCAGTGATTTGTTAACAGAAGAGATGGCTGCGTCCACTGTAGGGACCCTCCATTTTTTTATGAACTTATCCTCCATGGGATAGATCACCGGAAATCTCTTGGGGGGAGCAAATATTTTATCAGGATGCTCCCAATCCTGGTAAATAAGCCCTTCTAATAAAGGGTGGATTGGGAAGGAACAGACAGCCTGGGGAGCTTTTAGCGACCCCAGCGAGGAAACCGTAGTGGATGGTGGTTCCGCCAGAGGCATTTTAAATGCTGATCGGACCATGTTAGTCAGAGACTGAACCCATAATCTTTCAGCCTGAGATGCTGAGAAAGGTTCTTCCACTGTTGATTCCTCCATAACTGAATCAACCTCATCCTGATCCCCTTCAGGTAGGTCGATCTCTGTGTGGGGCTGTTCCTCCACTAACAGGCACTCTGAAGGAGGAGACGGAGATCGGACGCGCTTTTCCTGTGACAGGGAAGCAGCGATCAATGCTGTTAATCTCTCTTCCAATCCTCCCAGAATTGAGGATAAAACCTCCTCTGTTATATATACAGGAGCAGGTGGACTGGGGACAGCCGCAGCACCAGGCACTCCTGCGGGGTCTCTACGGCTACTGACCTCTGAATTCTCAGGGGAGATTGGTGCAGTACAAGCATGCCCAATATCCTCAGAGCCCGATGGAGACCCCTTTGGCTTCCTGGAAGACCTATTTCCGGAGCGTCTGGACGACATATCCTTTAAGCACAAAGCTGAGGTATTCCCGTCGTCATACACCAATTTTTGCTGGTAATAGTCTAACACAGTTGCTGCTATATACCAGCTGGTGTCCACTAAAGTGCCTTTCTATGGGGATGCCTGCATCAACCGCCTCTGTGTGCCACTGTTTGTTGCTAGCTCTGTTTGCATCCAGCTGACACTTGTACTGTGTCTTTTAACCATGCTGGGACGCCTGCACATGCGCAGAAGCGCCGCGGCGCTCATTGAGCGTCATCCACCCGCCCCGCCCCTTTTTTTTCATAGGAGGCGCGTGCACGCGCCCGCGCGCGCGCCCGTGCACCATTGGCGCCCTTTTCGAAATCAAACAGGGACTAGGAGCCAGGGCCCTTTTTGCCGGAGGGCCTGTGCGGTGGATGAGCGCAGCAACAGGGCAGAGGAAGTGGATTCCCACAGAGAAACTTACCAACTGCCTGGATCTTTTGACTTGAGAAAACCAAAGATCCACATGACAAGAAAAATGGACTACAGCGGCCTCTAGTGGTTTAACACAGGTACCGCGGTCCTTTTTTTTTTTTCTTGACTACTATTAAAATTTTACATTTTCAGTAGTTACAGGCAAACACAGATATTAGCGGGAATACCGTTAGGTAACAGACAGAAAGACAAATTAGGCTTGGGGCTCCCCCAATAGAACCAAGTTCCTGGGGGCCCCCACTTACCTGATCCCCGCCGCAGGACTTTGTTTGGTCCACAGAAGTCCAAACTTCACCTATCACGGCAGGCATTGTAATTAAACCTTCAGGGACCGGGTTCCCAAGGATTCCACTCCCCTGGACCTGTATAGCACCCTGCACAGACAACATCTTGGTCGTGGGTATGACCAGAGCTCTGGATCCCAGGGTCCAGCCCTCCTAAGAGAGGCATAACAGGCAAAACCTTGCTCTTCTGCTGCAAGGCCCGGGTACCGACCGTTTAGCTATGAAGCTTTTTTGGTGGGATCCGGAACAGCTTACTAAGGCCCAAAAGAACCTGTACGCAAGCCCAGTGAAAACACATGTTACTCTTTGGCCAACACCTTAGACACTGGCAAAAAACTGAGGTGCTCCCGGATGGGAGGGGCTTATATAGGGGAGGGTACTTCCGGTTTGGAATTGGCCAGTGCCAACACCTGAAGGTAATCTATATAACCCATTAGTAATGACTAAGTCGCTCTGTGTCCCGTGATGTACGAAAAAGAAAAACACGTGATGTTGGAAAAGTTTTGGGAAAGTTTGCAGAAAAGTCCTGCCGTGTGTATGCTATGGATGTGCCCGGCCATCTCCCTTCGGATAAGAATCCACAGAAAAGTTTGTTTGAAGTCCGACCGTGTGTACGAGGCTTAACATGCATTTTGATGCAGTGGCGACCCGTGATGCAGGGCTCAGCCCCCCCCTCCCCCCCTTCGCATGGATTCCAAAGTTTTTTTTTTTTGAAGCACGTGATTACAGCCGGAGGCTCTAATAGGCATCAAAAAAACGTGGGCTTGGGGCGCAGTACCCAGTTGTGTTATTCTCACACTGATTCTCCTCCTGGCCAATCAGGAAGCGGGTCTTCAGACCTGTTTCCTGATTGACCGAAAAGAGAAGCGATCTTATTGGCCTAGGAGGAGGAGGGAGGAGACGCACGGCCATTGTGATGCCAAAGAGAAGACGCAGGAGAAGCCGTCGCCTGTAGGAAAGCCCTGCCCATGCCATAGATGGGGTAAGTAGGTGCATTGTTTGCCGCCCCCCCCCCCCCCACACACACACACACACTGTTTTAATGAGTTGATCAATGACTATTAACCCTATCCAGTCCAATTTCTAATTCAAAAACACATGTCAGCGTATGAAGGAAATTCACCTATCTAACAATACAAAATAAATCATCTCTATGAAAATACATAACCCTTTTCTTTTGTATAATATACATTTGAATCTTATGGCTTATAAAGTATTTACAGACAATCAAATCTTTTGCTCTAAAATACCTTGCACTGGGTCTAAAGTAGAGAACTTTACTGAAGTTTCTGAAGGCCCCTTGCGATATTAATGAGAACTAAATATTAATGTTTAAATAGGCTGAAATCTATGCTAATACAATTTGTGTGACGTCATTGTACTTCTATTTCCGTAATAATGAAAATGACCTGTTGCTTGCTTTCAGTCTGATCATGATCAATTAGAATTGTATGTCTCCTGAGCTTGTACTTCTCCTGTCATCCACATATTAATTATTCCATAATCATTCCATAAAGGAAATGTGTTTTTTTTATTCGAGTCCATGTGACGTTGCATGTTTTAAACTAAATCTTCTAAACAATCCATTTACTGAAATTTCCTTTATAACGGAAACAGTTGTCTGGATTCCATAATCTGATCATCTCACAAATACCAGTATTATATTGTCAGGGTGATGCACATAATGCAGGAGCTCATATGAAATGGTAACACAGTAATGGTCTCTATATATAGAAAACTGGAAAGAATACTCAGAGAAATTGTTTGATTCCATCAAGAATTCAGCTGAAAGACTAGTATATTAGACTTATATTTCAAATATTTTTATTTTCTGGTGAATATCATATGTAATAAAAACCTAAATTTATAGAAAATCTTTATCTAATGGACCTGGGTGGAAATTGAGTAGGTGTAAGTGGACGCATTGATGGAACAACTTACCTCTGTGCCTCCATTTTCATAATCTGCCATTCCGTGCAATCCGTCATTTTTACTCCTTTCCATAAGATTGGTAAGTGCTATGTGGTTAGACACTAGGGAGTTACAGTAGCTCTATAAACCTATCAGTAATCATTCTGAAATAAAACAATTTTTTTCTGTGCCTTGGTATAGACGCAAAGCAGAATCATTAAAAGAGAAGTATGGTTGTTGTTTGCATTTTGGAAAAATACTTAGATAGGTGGATGTAGCATCGGTCTGATGCTGCATCGGTCCCCTGCCGGCTCTAAGGCTGAGAACCGAGTGATCAAACACCGCCGATCGCTCGGTTCTCAGAGCTCCGTGAGCAGAGAGTTGGTGACTGTCAATCACCTGCTCTCTGCTCTGCCCCCTCCAGCGCTCACTGGAGTCCTGGGCTGTGGAGGGGTGGAAACGGGCAGTTTAGGCTCTCAGTGGCTCACTAAGAGGCTGAGCCGGGTGCCGGTCCAGGCATGTGGGTGGTCCCCGACCATATAGTCGTGATCTTTCCCGAGCCTGGACGGGCTCTGTGACGTCAGCCGACAGCAGGCTTCATCTCGCTCTCTGCTGAAAATGAATTTACAGGAGTGCAGAATGAACTGCACTCCTGTGATCCACAGAAGAAGTACAGCCAAACGAGCTTTGGCTGTACTTCACCTTTAACCACTTAAGCCCCGGACCATTTTGTAGCTAAAGGACAAGGCCTCTTTTTGCGATTCGGCACTGTATCGTTTTAACTTACAATTGCGAGGTCGTGCGATGTGGCTTCCAAACAAAATTGGCATCCTTTTTTTCCCACAAATAGAGCTTTCTTTTGGTGGTATTTGATCACCTCTGCGGTTTTTATTTTTTGCGCTATCAACAAAAATAGAGCGTCAATTTTGAAAAAAATTCAATATTTTTTACTTTTTGCTGTAATAAATATCCCCAAAAAATATATACATTTTTTTTTTCCTGACTGACTCCATGGCAGCCTACGTGTGGGTTAACCCCGCCTCCTCTCCAATGCTATAGGACCCCATACCCATAAAAGTAAGCTCACCTCTCAGCACTGTGTTCCTTTTTTGTCCTCCTCCAATGGACCTGAAACATGCACGTTCATGCAGATTCCCGGATGGATGGATCGACGGATGGCACACCTTCTAGTGGTGCAGCTCGGAACCCAGCCACGGGCGGGTGGAGAGCTTGTAGCAATCATGATCCTTTGGGATGGAGTTGCTGCGGTGTGCCCAAGATTAGAACGTCCTCGGCTGGCAGGTCTGTAACTTTATTTTATGCTCCATGGCGGTCGCATCTATGTTATTATATGTGCTGTCTGTTTTTCTCCCTAATACATCCCCTGCTCTTCCTAATGGCGGCTGAAACGCTCTGCGTCCCAGCCCGCAGCGGTGACCCAAATGTCGGGCGCCGCCGCCGTTCGCGCATGCGCAGTGTCCGCTTCCAGAGCGAGGCTTGGTTTGCGCATGCGCGGTTCAGCGGATCCTCCGGAGGGGGGGAGAGCTTGGTGTCCAGTCGCAAGCATTGTTGCTTGACGGCTTATCTTTCTTCCCCTTTTTTCCTTTTTAGCCCTTCCGCAGATCTTCAAATCGACACAGACCTTGCCATGCCGCAGCATTCGTCATCGTCAAAATCAAAACACAGACATGATTCCCCGTCTGCATCTAACCACCAGAGGAGAAGTTCCCATTCCTCCTCCAGACACTGCTCCCACTGCCAGGACGGTTATTCTGATCGGAGAGCCTGCTGGGGATGCGGCTCACGAGTCCCAGAGGGCAAATCATTATGCAGCCATTGCTATGCCCATGCGGTTGGGGAAAAAGAGACAGAAGATCAACGAATCGAGTCTCTAGTGAAACAGGTGGTGCAAGGTTCTCTTAAGGAGATGGATGCTTCCCACGCACAAGGCCAGTCCAGCGCTACTCGATCTGGCTCCCCGGCTGATGTGGTCCGTGAAGTTCCAGGTCCTTCCCAGCCCTACGCATCCTCGCCTCTTCCCTCGGAAGGAGAATTGGAGAGTGATGAAGAGAGTGTGGAATTTGATTTCTCTCAAGTGACTCCGCTTATTAAAGCGGTCAAAGAGGCCCTTATGTGGGAAGACCCATCTACTCCCCCAGCTAAACTAAAGGGCATTTTTGACGAGGAGTGGAGCAAAGTGGACAGGAAGTCCTCGATGACGAATAAAGCCTCCAGAATGTATCCTTTCAAGGCAGACGAGGTAAAATACCTGGAGAATATTCCTCTTGTGGACGCAGCGGTAATGCGTCTGGCTAAGCACGTCACGCTACCTCTAGAAGACGCAGTCTCCTTTAAAGACAGTCTTGATAGAAGAATGAATCAGGACCTCAAAAGAATTTACGGTCTTGCTGGGACAGCTTGTAAACCCGCCCTAGCCTTGGCAGCCGTGTCTAAGGCTATGGAGGCATGGACGGAGAACGTAGATTCCTTTCTCAAAAGCGTTTCAGAAGAATTGGCCAGTAACTCAGCAGCAGCAGAGCTAAAACTAGCAGTGGCCTTCTTGGGAGAAGCATCGGTTGATCTGATCCGTCTACTGTCCAGGATTATGCTATCCTCAGTTACAGCTAAACGAGCCCTATGGCTGCGCCCTTGGCAGGCTGATCCGTCTTCTAAGCAAACATGGTGCAAGATTCCATTCGAAGGATCATCGCTGTTTGGTAACAAACTAGATGACGCCATAGCTAAGGCCACAGGCGGAAAATCTGGCTTTCTTCCACAGGACAAGCATCCACAGGGTCGAAGGAAGCCCCAGTTCAGAAGACGCAGCCCGGAGCGTTCAGGGGAAGCACGCTCCTATAGACCAGGCCCGGGACTTCAGAAGAAACTGGAGCAGAGGCCAAGCGTCCTTCCGCAAGCCAGCAAACAACCAAGCGTCCAGTGGTCGCGATCAGGCTAAATCCTTTTGAGATTTTGCCCGCCCAGGCGGGTCGGGTAGGAGGACGCCTGCTCCTCTTATGGCATGTGTGGGTGGCCTCAATCTCAGACTTCTGGGTCGTCAAGACAGTGTCGTCAGGTCACGCATGGTCCTTCTCCAGCATTCCTCCCCCCAGATTTATCTCAACCCTACTTCCAAGTACGGAAGAGCAAAAACAGGCCTTACTGTCCTACGTAGACCTGCTGAAAACCCAGGGAGCAGTGGTGTGTGTCCCAGAGGAAGAACAGTTCCAGGGTGTCTACTCCCCCCTTTTCTTAGTCCAAAAAAAAAGTGGTGCCTGGCGCCCGGTAATAGATTTGACGTACCTGAACAAATTCATAAGGCATGGAAAATTCAAAATGGAGACTCTGTCAACAGTCCAACAGGCCATTCAACCAGGCGACTGGATGATTTCGGTAGACCTGAAAGATGCCTATTTCCACGTGCCAGTGGCAAAGGACTTTCTAAAGTACCTCCAGTTCCATATCGGGCAGGAACATCTACAATTCATCTGCCTACCGTTCGGTTTGACAACGTCCCCTCGGGTTTTCACCAAGGTCCTCTTGGCCGTAGTGGCCCTCATCAGGTTAAAGGGTGTGCGTCTTTACCATTATTTAGACGACCTCCTAGTTCTGTCTCAAAACAGAGAACAGCTGCTGGTGCACAGAGAACACGTGATCTCAACCCTTTCCAGCTTTGGATGGCTTCTAAACTTGGAAAAAAGCCACCTGGATCCAGCCCAACGTTTAATTTATTTAGGGGCTCAGTTCAACACAGTGGAGAACACCATCTCCCTGTCGGTAGAGAAGATTCCGGTGATTCGGAAGAGGATTTCTCGCGCTCTGGATGCTCCTCATCTGAAAGCATCACAATGCCTAAGAATCATCGGCACAATGGTCTCCACGACCTCTATGGTCAATGGGCTCTATAGAGGTTACGCCCTTTTCAATCAGGGTTCCTCCGGCAGTGGAAGTCAGGGGACAAGAGTCAACTCATACACATATCCGCAACAATGAGGAACAGCCTCTTCTGGTGGCTCCAACTCAAGAATTTGCAAAACTGTCACTCCATTGCCCCCGTCTACTGGGTCACAATCACGACCGATGCCAGCGGTTCCGGCTGGGGGGCTCTCTGTGGTCAGAACCTTGCTCAGGGCAGGTGGGACGCTCGTCTCTGCAACCCGGGCTCAAATGTCCTAGAGCTCCGGGCAGCTTGGTGTGCCCTCCAATCCTTTTCTCGTTTTCTGAAAGAAGAATCAGTGTTGATCAGGATGGACAACACCACAGCAGAGTCATATGTGAAGAGACAAGGGGGGACACGGAGTTCCACACTTCTTTTAGAAGTCGAGCCCATCATGACTTGGGCCCAGAAAAATCTGGCCAACATATCGGCAGTTTTTATTCCGGGAGTACAGAACTCACAGGCGGATTTCCTCTCACGAACTCGTCTAGACAACAACGAGTGGTCCCTCAATGTACAGTCCTTCAACTGGATCCTGTCCCTGGGAGTCAATCCCGAAGTGGGCCTTTTCGCTTCCCCTTACAATTCCAAAGTAGTGAAGTTCTACTCTCGGGGCTGTTGCAGCCAGGCAGTCGGAACGGATGCCCTGACGGACAGATGGAGGTTCAGGAGGGCATACGCCTTTCCCCCGATCCCGATAATTCTCAAGTTCCTGAGGAGACTTCAAGCGGAATCAGCCGAAGTAACAGTGGTGGCTCCTTACTGGCCAAACAGGCCTTGGTTTCCCCTCCTGATCCAACTGAGCTACCGGGACACGGTACCTCTTCCTCTCAGGCCGGACCTTCTCTCTCAAGGGTCACTCCTACACCCTTGTCCGGCACTGATGAGACTGACGGTCTGGTTCTTGAGAGGGAGAGGCTGGAATCCCTTGGCTGCGCCTCTAGAGTGATGTCTACACTGTTGAGCTCAAGAAGGGCAAGAACCAACAAGGTTTATAGAAGAATCTGGGCCAAATTTGTTGAGTTCTCCTCTGCTTCTGGGAGGTCCTTCAAAAATCCAGAGTTCAGGATGTTCTTAGTTTTCTTCAAACCCGACTAGACTTACCCTTATCTGTTAGCTCTTTAAGAGTACAAGTTTCGGCCTTGTCAGCCTTCTCTGGGGTCTCATGGGCAGTCCATCCCTTAGTCAGACAATTCTTTCGGGGGGCATCAAGAATTAAGCCCCAAAAGAAACCAAGATTTGCCAAGTGGGACCTTCCCCTCGTTCTAGATTCACTGACTGGACTCAGTACGTCGGGGCCCTCCCCGTCCTCCATTAAGGACTTTTCAGCGAAAGTAGCCTTCTTAGTAGCCATCACCTCGGCTAAGAGGGTCTCTGAGATCGGGTCTCTGGGTCATGAAGAACCTTTTCTAACGTTTTTCCCGGATCGAGTAGTCCTTATACCCATGTTGGGTTCAAATCCAAAAGTATCTTCGGTATTTCACGAAAATCAAGAAATTGTTCTACCTATATTTAAGACTCCAGATTCCAGTGAAACTCATCCCCTGGATATGGGTGACATCCTAAAGGAGTATTTGCTAATTACTTCTTCCTTTAGACGATCTGATCATCTGTTTGTTCTACACTCTGGAAACAACAAAGGGAAGAAAGCATCAACCAGAACAATTGCATCATGGATCGTTCAAACAATCCAGCAAGCATACAGGGCTAAGGGCTTGGCTCCTCCACAGGCGGTGACGGCACACTCCACCAGCATCCTGGGCGGCGGCCCGACATGTGGCTCCAGATGTCATTTGTAAAGCGGCCTCGTGGGCCTCTATCAATACATTTATGGCCCATTACTGCAGTGAACCGGCATCATTGTCTTCTGTTAATTTTGGGTTAAGAATCCTGTCGATTGACAGGACAAATTAAAGCTTTTCTGTTCAGCATACCCACCCGTGTGGTCTGGCTAGTTATTTCCCACACGTAGGCTGTCATGGAGTCAGTCAGGAAAACTGAAAATTTATTACCAAATACTTACCGTAATTTTCCTTTCCTGATGGACTCCATGGCAGACGGAGTTCCCACCCTGAAAGAAAATATTAATGAAAGAAAGTAAGTGTCCAAGAGTCGGCTAGTTACTGAACACAGTGCTGAGAGGTGAGCTTACTTTTATGGGAATGGGGTCCTATAGCATTGGAGAGGAGGCAGGGTTAACCCACACTTAGGCTGCCATGGAGTCCATCAGGAAAGGAAAATTACGGTAAGTATTTGGTAATAAATTTTCCTCAGTTTAGGCCGATACGTATACTTCTACATTTTTTGGTAAAAAAATCGCAATAAGCGTTTATTGATTGGTTTGCGCATAAGTTATAGCGTCTACAAAATAGGGGATAGTTTTATGGCATTTTTATTAATATTTTTTTTTTTTACTAGTAATGATGGCGATCAGCGATTTTTATCGTGACTGCGACATTATGGCGGACACATCGGACACTTTTGACACTATTTTGGGACCATTGTCATTTTTACAGCGATCAGTGCTATAAATATGCACTGATTACTGTAAAAATGACACTGGCAGTGAAGGGGTTAACCTGTAGATGGCACTGTAGGGGTTAAGTGTGACCTAATGTGTGATTCTAACCAGTGGCGGCTGGTGCTCAAATTTTTTGGGGGGGTGCAAACAAACTGAAAAAAAAAATCATCAATTGCCGCCACTGTGCCCATTAAACGCAGGCACTGTGCCCAAACGCCACTAGTTTGTCCCCAAATGCAGCCAGTTTCCCCCCCCCCATATGCAGCCAGTTTCTCCCCCATAATACAGCCAGTTTCTCTCCCATAATACAGCCAGTTTCTCCCCCATAATACAGCCAGTTTCTCCCCCATAATGCAGCCAGTTTCTCCCCCATAATGCAGCCAGTTTCTCTCCCATAATGCAGCCAGTTTCTCCCCCATATGCAGCCAGTTTCTCCCCCATATGCAGCCAGTTTCTCCCCCATAATACAGCCAGTTTCTCCCCCATAATGCAGCCAGTTTCTCCCCCATAATGCAGCCAGTTTCTCCCCCAATATACAGCCAGTTTCTCCCCCATAATGCAGCCAGTTTCTCCCCCATATGCAGCCAGTTTCTCCCCCATAATGCAGCCAGTTTCTCCCCCATATACAGCCAGTTTCTCCCCCATAATGCAGCCAGTTTCTCCCCCATAATACAGCCAGTTTCTCCCCCATATGCAGCCAGTTTCTCCCCCATAATGCAGCCAGTTTCTCCCCCATAATGCAGCCAGTTTCTCCCCCAATATACAGCCAGTTTCTCCCCCATAATGCAGCCAGTTTCTCCCCCATATGCAGACAGTTTCTCCCCCATAATACAGCCAGTTTCTCCCCCATATGCAGCCAGTTTGTCCTCATAATACAGCCAGTTTCTCCCCTATATGCAGCCAGTTTGTCCTCCTAATACAGCCAGTTTGTCCCCCCCAGCCCTGCACTTACCTTCCTCGAGTCAGCGCCGTCCTTCTTCCGTCTTCGATGTCTTCTCCCGCCCTCAATGTCACTTCAGCCAATCAGGTTACCGGTAACCAGACCCGGTGAACCTGATTGGCCAGGGAACGCACCGCTGTGCGTCCTCTCATTAGATATTTAGAAGCCGATTACAGCCCTCAGGCTGTAGTCGAGAAGCCTATCAGAGCCTGCTGGCTCTGATAGGCACTTCTAAAGGCCAATCAGACGGTGTGATTCAGATGGCCGGCGCTCAAGGGGCCGGCCATCTGAATAGTGGGCGGCAGCAATACATAGGTTCATGCAATGCATGAACCTATGTATTGTTGTGGTGAGTGATGGCCGGGCGCAGAAGCGAGCGGTAGCGGCGCTTCTGCGCCCACTATGGTCGCGCCGCCATGTGTGAAAAAAAGACATTAAAAAAAAAACTCTTAAAGGGCTCGTTTTTTTTTTTTTTTGGTGACCACAGGAGGGGGGGCGGCGCCCGGGCGCCCCCTATGGACGGGCCGCCACTGAGTCTAACTGAAGGGGGGCGTGGCTTGGCGTGTGACGTCACTGATCGTCATTCTCTATGACAGGGAACAGACGATCACTGACATGCCACTAGGAAGAACGGGGAAAGGTTTGTTTATACTCACCTCTCCCCGTTCTTCAGCTCTGTGACCCGATCGCGGGACACCGGTGGCGATCGGGTCCACGGGTCACGCGGGTGCGGTCACGAAGCTCAGGAACGGGTCGCAAGCGCGCCGCCAGCGGCACATGCGCGACCCACGGCTGGGATCTTAAAGGGGACATACCTGTATGCCCTTGCGCCCAGCCGTGCCATTCTGTCGACGTACATCGTCGTGCGGCGGTCCTAAAGTGGTTGTAAACTCTGTTACACCACTTTTACCTACAGGTAAGCTTATAATAAGGCTTACCTGTAGATACCGTTAATATCTCCTAAACTTGTACAGTTTAGGAGATATTCAGTAGTATGTGCTGCGGCCGACGTCATTGGCGCAAGAGCACTGAAGAAACGGGTCGCTGGTTCCGTTTCTTAAGGACTCGTGAAGTGACCGCAGGCTCCCGCGCACATGCATGGGAGTGACGTCATCACAGCTCCAGCCAATCACAGCGCCCGAACTGCGAACCCGGAAGAAACACCAGTGGAACATGTCCGATGTGTACTCAGAGTGCTGACGCTGATTCAGGGCATCGTTCTGAGGTAAGTATGGTATTTCATAATGAGCTAGTATGCGATGCATACTAGCTCATTGTGCCTTTGTCTTGAAGGTTTTTTTTTTGGAGGTTTACAACCACTTTAATGAACTAGGATACATTATAAGGATTTCGGCATAATGGTCCAGAAAGAAACCAAATTTCCATTGTACCTGCAGTTTTCTGATCTGCAAACAGAGCTATCTAAACAACCATTTCACATTGCCTCATTATCCAAGGAAAAGTCATTTGGCTATATTTGGAATTTTCATGAAGAATACCACTGTTCTCTTTTATTACTGCGAAAAAAAGGGGGGCACAGTGAGGTTGATTTACTAAAGGCAAATAGACTGTACACTTTGCAACTGCAGTTTGCTTAGAAAATGAGGGGAAGCTCTGTTGACTTCCATCATCCAATCACATGCAAGCAAAAAAATTATTATTTTTTCTTTGCATTTGATTGGGTATTCTTTGTAAAGTGAAGCTTCACCTCATATAAAGCCCTGGAGAAAATGCACTTTCAGAGTGCAACTGGACCTGCAAAGTGCACAGTCTATTTGTCTTTAGTAAGTTTGGTTTAATAAAGGCAAATAGACTGTGCACTTTGCCAGTGCATTTGCACTAATTTTCCTTAGTAAATGCAATGTAAAAAAGCTTCATTTTGTAAAGAATTCCCAATCAGGTGCAAGGAAAATACAATACGGCTTTTTTCTTGCTCTTGCACATGATTGGGTGATGGAAAACAGCAAAGCTTTACCACATGTATTAGGCTCTGGGGAAAATGAGCACACAACTGTACTTGCACAGTCTATTTTCTTTTAGTAAATTCACAGAAACAAATACAGTGGTACCTTTGGATTATGAGCATAATTCATTCCAGAAGAATGCTTGTAATCCAAAGCACTCGTATATCAAAGTGAGTTTCCACATAGGAGTCAATGGAAACTTGTTCCACAGTGACTGCTATTGTATGCAGTACCGCATGTGGCCAGAGGTGGGGGGCGCCGGAGACACTCGGAGCCGCTCGGATGCACTCAGAGACACTCGGGAACACAGTATTTCCGAGTGTCTCTGAGTTGCACCGGCGCCCCCGCACCTCTGGCCAAATGCGGTACTGCACACCTCATTGGCTTGAATCCTGCTCGCCTTGCGAGACAACTCTCGCAAACCGAGTCAGGATTTTTATTAAATAATAGCTCGTATTGCGAAACGCTCATAAAACCGCATTACTCACAATCCGAGGTATTACTGTACTGCCTGAGATAAATAGAAATTGTAGTGTGGATGCAGCATAATTCAGATGCAGCACTGATCAATACGTCCTTAAGCCTCGTACACACGATAAGAATATCAGATGAACAATCGTCCGTTTTTTTGCACGCTGTTTTCATATAGAAAACCAATAGGTTACTAAAGTTACAAAAATTCTCATATGACAGAATACAACTTCGGAAGTGATATAATCTATTGTATTATATTGTAATGTATTCTTTCACGAGCATGCGTGGTCTTGGTCTTCCGTTTTTTTACAGACAAATCCTGTACTGATCATACAAAAATCTTTCTGTTACTGTACGAGAATTTTTTTTCGTGTTTGTCCCTTCAGATATATTCGCATGAACTGTTGTGATCGGCTCTCAAAAGATTTGTACTAATGATCAGATTATGAGACGATCGGTCCGAAAGCGGTATTTTTTTGTTCGATTTTCTCATTGTGTGTACAAGGCATTAAACTTATTTTTTTAAATGCAAGGAGTGTAATTACCTGTATCCAGGGCTGGGCTGAGGGGTAGGCAGAAGAGGCATCTGCCTTGGGCATTTCAGCTGGAGGGGGTGGAAAGAGGCCACAACCTGCTGCTCACATAGTACACAGACCATGGGGGCCCACTTTGGGCTTTTTGTCTTGGCTGCTATATGACCTTGTCCTGCCACTACCTGTATCTGACCTGATATCTGCCTCATGCAGTCCCTGTACAGCAAAGCTCAGACTGGGAGAGGAGGTTTGAGATATACAGATCATGCAATGCACATGCACTTGTAAACGTCTGTGGACAATAGTTTATACTTCTCTGTTTTACTTTCTTCATTAGCGTCTTTATGTTGTATTGTGTACATATACTAAGACAATAAAAGCTTTTATTATGTAGAGGTGTGCAATCACAATGTATTGTTGTTCATAAAGAACAACTTGTGATCCTGCCATGAACCCTCTTGTCTAGCTGCTTTCTGTTCTGGGATGACAACGGTCCCCACATTTTTCACCTGTGTTATCACTCTTAAATGAAAAAGGCCTGGCAACTCGGATGTGTTATCATTCTGTCACATGGTGGAGACTACAACTGGCCATGCTAACATACATTGTGCAGGTCTTGTCCAATGTTGTCACTATCATAAAGCCAATGTAGAAAAGTGATATGCAGCAATCCTGGTGCCAGTACACAGGGCTGCTGTTAGAAGTCACGGGGGCCCTATACAGCCTACATGACAGACCCCTCCCCCTATCCGAAAGTGACTGAGGACATAGATTTATCAGTCCGTTTCTCTACAGCCTCAGCTGCACAGAAGAATAAATAGGAAGCACTCTGAGGCTTCCTGCATATTCACAAACTGAAGCATAGTAAACACATGTTACTACGCTTCAGCGATAAATGGACACAGGAGTGATTGGTACCAATCGCTCACTGTGTTCATTCGGGAAAGGAAGGGGCCATTAAATTACACATTTAACGGCCCCTTCCCCCGCTCTCCATCCTGAAACATCCCTGTGTGCCTGCAGCAGTTGCCGGTGGGAGAGGATGGAAGCCAGAAGCTCTGAGGAGGAATAGGGCACACAGGGGGCCCTGGACAGCAGATGGAAGGGGCACATGTGCTAGAACCAATGCCCCTGCAGTGCAGCCAGAGGGGAGGGAGAGGAGGAGAAGCTGACAGTGCTGCAGGGGGATGCAGAAGATAGTGTCTGCAATAAGACCGGCCCTCCTGCTCAGCAGGTTCCTGGGCCCCCCTTTTGAATTGATGGGGCCAAGGCCCAGTACAGGAGGGATGGCTGTTCTGCTTTATCAGCGGACCTGCTCAGTACATATAGACAGGAAATGGCTAAAAGAGACCCTATTGTCAGATTCATTATTATAACATAAATAATCCAATAATATTTTATGAGACATATTAATGTATGTAATTTACCTGTGTAGCGCTACCCCCAGTTAAGAGAGCCGCTGATATTGATTTGGGCCCTGCAGTGCACCGCCGTCAACCCCCGGCAATCGGCTCTAACCTCCCGTGGCACAGCTGGTGATAGAGAGATAGGACCGCGTGACCGCAACTGTTGGTGACGCAGTCCTATAACAAACATACACAGAATATACTTTAAAACTCCTATTAAAGTAAGCGGAACTGACACCAAATGTACTTTACCCAGATATTTTACTGAGGCTAATGGGCAAGTAATAAACAACAGTATAACAAGTTGCAGATCCCTGCAATAAACAGTAATAAAGATAAACAGAGTAATCAGAATAATAAAGTATTGCTATGCAACTCTAGCGCTGCCCTTTTACAGCTACTTCCCCTCATGGGTAGACTAACACCCAGCAATGTCTACCTATGCAGTCAGGCCTGACTGATCTAAATGGAAGTTCAGTGAAACAATATTCGCTAGCAATCTCTCGGTGGTGCACTTGAAGAACAACTTTGTAATCCCAACGAATAGTAAAGATAAAGTATCTGTCTTTAAACAGCTCTCACCACCTGGGCAAGTCCAAGTCCCTTTCCTCCATCGATTCGTCTAGGAACAGGAATCCACCGACATCCAAGTCTTCAATCCTTCTGGTGTACTGCAGCAAGGAGGATTAGATGTCTCTAAGGCTCTGCTAGGCTGGCAGAGGGCTCTTTGGAAAGGAGCACACGGCCCAGGCTTCAGGCCTTGTGCACACAGCAGTTCAGCACAGACATCCTCTTGCTAGGAGAGGGGGGTCCAAAGAGGCCGACCAAAACTCCGCCTCCCCTTTATAAAGTCTGCCCCAGCAGTCTCTGTTCTGGAGCAATGCACCCTGGGTGCTGCAAGATGTACTGGGAGATGTAGTCTCTCTCTCCTCTGCTTTCACTTCCATAATGTCTCTTTACTTCCTCCCGACTCACCTCTCACCTGGAACTTCTTGTCTCTCTGCATTAAAGGGGAACACCCCGCTACACACTCCCCCCACTTGAACTCTTTGGTCCCCAAAGATAAACTTCAACAAATACTGTTTACCATTTTGGACAATGTCGAGCATGATGTTGGCATAGGGAATTCCCACCAAAACTTTGGGATGGAACTCTCTTGCCCACAGGTCACACTACCATGAGTGGCCTGCCTAACTGTGCCAGAGAGTGAGCTGGGGTTGCCCTCCACCAAATGGACGGTGGAAGGATCAGGTTGTTCAACACTTCTCCTAGCCGTTACAACAGAGTCCTCTGAGCTTGTCCCCATTTGGGGGTAAGTTAGTTTCTTGGGAGGCCTGATGACTCTGCGAGCCCTCTGCTCTCTTGGTGCTTCTGACTCTGGCACCACAGGCTCTTCTTCAGGAGTAAGTTCAGGTAACATTGCTGGTTCTGGAACCTCTGATTCAGAAGTCGACTGACGTATGGAATCTCTAGAGTCCTCCTCTGCGCAAGTGTCAGGAACATCTTCCCAGTAATCAGCTGAGGGACTGAAGGGTATGAATTCAGTAGCCTCCGGATTCAGCGTTGCATCTGGGGTATCCCCTCCATTTGGGAGATCTATGGCGGACGTTCCCAGAGTCGAGGGAGGCCACAGCCAGTCCAGTTCTCCACCTTCTTCTGTACTCAATTGGGAGGCCTCCCCATCTTTGGCTCGAGAGGTCTGGGACCGAGTGTTCGGCCTAGGAATATCCAGGATAGAGGCCGGTTCAGGGGAGTCTCTCACGGGAGGTATTCTGACTGCCTCAGCAAGTGGGAGCAGGTGGTTCCGATGCCACGTCTTCAGTGGACCCACCTTTCCTTCTGGCTTTAGTTTGTAGACAGGCAAACCGGGCAACTTCCTACAGACAACATAGGGCTCAGATCTCCACCTGTCGGCAAGCTTGTGTTTTCCAGGGACCCCCAGATTGCGTAGCAGTACTCGGTCCCTGGGCTGCAGATCTTGCACTCGAACCTTCAGATCAAAATTTCTCTTGTTGCGGGCCCCCCTTTGATCCGAAGCCGCCTGGGCTTGTTCATAGGCCACCTGCAAGCTACGTCTAAGTCTGTCCACGTATCCCTTGTGGGATGTAGCTGAGGTATTGTCTATAGAAGTGCCAAAGGCCAGGTCCATAGGTAGCCTTGCTTCTCTCCCAAACATAAGTCGATAAGGGGAGTAGCCAGTGGCGTCACTTGTGGTACAGTTATAGGCATGTACTAGGGCTGATATGTGCCGACTCCAGTGTTGCTTCTTCTCTGTTTCTAAGGTTCCCAACATGTTGAGCAGGGTCCGGTTAAATCTCTCCGGCTGAGCATCTCCTTGTGGGTGGTAAGGCGTGGTTCTGGTCTTCTTTATTCCTAATGAATCCAAAAGTCTTCGGATCAACCGACTCTCAAAGTCCCTTCCTTGATCTGAGTGGAGTCTCTGTGGTAGTCCGTAATGGACAAAATACTTCTCCATAAGTATCTTGGCCACGGTGGATGCCTTCTGGTCTTTGGTTGGGAAAGCTTGAGCATAGCGGGTGAAATGGTCGGTTATTACCAGAACATTCCCCAATCCACTCAGGTCGGGTTCGAGGCAGAGAAAGTCAATGCATACCAGATCCATTGGGCCTTGACTCTGTAAGTGGCCCATTGGGGCAGCTTGATGGGGTAGGGTCTTTCTCTGAATGCATCGTGCACAGGAATGGCAATACTCCTCTACTTCTGCCCTCATGCAGGGCCAATAGAACCGATTTCTGACAAGCTGGAAGGTCCTTTCTGCCCCTAGGTGACCATGATGGTCATGCAGGGCAATTAGTACAGTCTCTCGGTGCTTCTCTGGAAGAAATAACTGCCACTTATCTTCTGAGTCATCAGAGGGGCCCCTTCGGTAGACCACTCCCTGATGTACCCTGTAGCCTGTCCAATTCCTTCCTCAACAGGCGAGCCTCCTTTGAGGGGTGATGTAGGAATTTGTTGGGATCCTGATTCTCCAGGGCTTCGAGGACCAATCTCCCCATGGGGTCTTCCAATTGGTCACACCTCAACTCCTTCTTGGACAGTCTCGGTAGGTTGTCTTCCTCCAGTTGAGTTACCCCACAATAGTGTTTGGGGACTCCTACCATGGTAACCCCTATTTCTTCTGCTCTGGAGCCTCCTCTGGCTTGGAATTCAGCCCCTTGACAAAGGGCCCGCACCCCGTCCGGTGCCACTTGGGTCCAATCTTCCCAGTCATTTGTCGTGGCATGAGACCTCCGGGACAGGGCATCTGCATCCCTATTTCCGACTCCTGGTCTGTACTTCAGACTGAAGTTGAATCCAGACAATGCGGCCAACCACCTGTGTCCGGTGGCATCTAGTTTCGCGGTGGTGAAGAGGTAGGTCAGGGGGTTGTTGTCTGTCTTCACAGTAAACTCTGCCCCATACAAGTAGTCTTTTAGCTTGTCTACTACCGCCCATTTGAGGGCCAGGAATTCCAGCTTATGAGTGGGGTAATTCTTTTCTGAGGGGGTCAGGCTCCTGCTCACATAGGCCACTGGTCGCAGTTGTCCTTCATGTTCTTGGTAGAGTACACCACCTAGACCCTCATGGCTGGCATCCACATGTAATTCATAAGGTCTGGTAGGGTCGGCGTAGGCCAGGACTGGGACAGTGGTTAAGCTCCTCTTCAGAGCATCAAAGGCCTCTTCACACCTTGGGTTCCACTGATCTTGAACTGACTCACCAGGCCTCCTGGGCCCTGAGTCATCCTCTTCCCCTTCTGCCTTTAGCAATTCATTCAACGGGCGGGCAATCCGAGCAAACCCCTCCACAAACCTCCTATAATAGGAGCAGAACCCCAGGAAGGATCTGAGCTCTGTTACTGTGGTGGGTCGTGGCCAGGAAGTGACTGCTTCCAACTTCTCAGGATCTGTGGCCACCCCTTCTTCAGACACTATGTGCCCCAGATAGTTCACAGAAGACTGGTAGAACCGACACTTCTCGGGGGAAAGCTTAAGTCCCTCTTCGCTGAGTCTTCTCAATACTTTCTCCAACCTGGCTTCATGTTCTTCCAAGGTTCTTCCAAAGACAATGACATCGTCCAAGTACACAAGGACTTCTATAAGATTCATGTCTCCAACAGTCTTCTCCATAAGGCGTTGAAAGGTAGCAGGAGCTCCAGACAGACCCTGAGGCATCCTATTGAATTAGAAGAATCCCACCGGGGTTATGAAGGCTGTCTTCTCCCTGTCTTCTTGGTGCATAGGGATTTGATAGTACCCACTCTTGAGGTCCATCACACTGAACCATTTGGCTCCAGACAAACTTTGTAGGGCATCTTCTATCCTTGGCGTGGTGTATTGGTCAGGGATGGTTCTCCTGTTGAGAGTCCTGTAATCGATACAAAGCCTCAACGACCCATTCTTCTTTCTGACCACCACGATTGGGGAGGCATAGGGACTTCTAGACTCCCGGATCACACCAGTCTTCTTTAGTTCTACAAGTTGTTCCCTCAGATCCTCCAGATCTGCCAGGGGGACCCGCCTGACCCTCTCTCGGAAGGGCTTATCTTCTTGGAGGCGGATCCGATGGGTGGCACTTCTTGCACACCCCACATCGAATTCATCTTCGGAAAGATCTTCTCCCACCTGGTCAGCTGGGCCTTGGCTCTTTCTTTCCAAGCCCTGGGTAGGTTCGGGTTTTCCACGGACAGTTTCTCCCAAACATCTCCTCCGTCACCCGTCCCCTTGACTTTGGACCAAGTGACCGGGGCAGCAGGGCTCACCTGACCAAGCAACACTCTGGCAGGGATCTCCATGGGTCCTCCCGTAGTGTTCCTAACACTCACCGGAACTCTGCCATGGGCCTTCTTCAGGGCCTTGAACGGAATCACTTCTGGTATCACTTCCAGGCCTGAGGACTCTTCCCTTGGGTCTGATTCCAGCATGACAAAGGGGCCAGGTTGTTCCCACGAAAGCTTCACAGTGGCCCTAAGACAGGTTACTTCTCCGGGCTGTAGCACTACTCCTTCTCTGCCAAGTCTCCACACCTTCCCTATCCCCTCTCCCGGGGTCTTCTGCTCTAAGACCAGTCGTTGGTAGGCCGTCTTTAGCATGGGAAGGATTTTGGTGGCTGAATGGTTTCTCTCTTTCACTAGAGGGGTCAGGAGTCTCCTGACTAGATCCGTGTTTGTCCCAATGATCAGGGAAATCTTGCTGGCTCCAGGCGGCCGGGGACACACAACTGCCAGGGTGTCAAACACTTCAGCCTTCCCAGCCACGGATGGGTCGAAAGTCATCTTTATGGGCAGGTACCCATCATAAGGGAAACTCTGGGTTCCAAGTCCCCATATCTCCAGCTCTTCTATCTTCTGGATAGGCAGATGACTCAAGTGCCTATCATAGAAGTCCCGGTATAGTAAAGTCACCTGTGCTCCGGTGTCCAAAAGAGCTTTAGTATAGACTCCTTCCACTTGAATGGGCACAGTAGGAGACGGGCCCACCAGTTCCTTTGGGTATGGCCGGACTGGGGTCATCTCTTTTTTTTTGCTTTCGACCCTTGCCCTGCTCCTTTTGGACTTTAATTTTTTCCTGAGCCTGGCATGCATTGACCTTCTCCCTCTCAATGGGGGCACAAACCCGCTGAGGGATGTTATTGTTCCTTTTAGGTGGATGTTCCTTCTTTGGGGTGCTGTACTTCCACTGAGGGGTCTTGCCCCCTCCCTCTGGGGTACATCTTGGTGGGGGTGTACTATACCTCCTCCTAGGAGTTTTGTCTCCTCCATTCTTGGCCTTTTTTTTTAGTTTGGAGCGCACTGAAGATGATGGGCACCCGGTTGACTCCTTCACCGGGGCCCTTTGGAGTTTCCCGCCGGCTTGCAATTATCTGTTCTCTTCTTCTTTGGGCTGGAGCATACGTTAGCAAAGTGGCCACTCCCTCCGCAGTTATAGCAAATCACCTCTTCTCGGTCCTGTAGGGAGGCCGGTGCTGAGGTGTTCGGGAACAACTCCTTTCTTGGGCTTGGTTTCTCTCGTCTTCTCTGATCTTTCTCCATCAAAGAGGTCAGCATCTCCAACACTTGGGCCATTTGCGATTTCAGAGTGTCAACCTCCGCATCTCTTTCTGGGCTCTTGACCGAATGGACCAACACTGGTACAGGTGTGACATTCGCCTTGGCCACCTGCTGATCTTCCTGCAGCGCCTCTTCGTCCCTAATAATTTTTATTAGATCAGAGTAGGTTAGTGACATTCCTCCTCCTGAGGTTTTCAGGTGCAGCCAGACCGGGTCTGAGCGCCGCGCTCCCCTCATGATCTGCTTCATGCGTGCTTCATCTGCATCTTTGGGCAGCATTCCCTTCTTCAGTACAATCTTGCATAACTGCCTGTTCAGCCTTCTAACATATTCTGACAGTTTCTCATTCGGCTGCTGGAGAGTGTGTTCAATTTGATAAATCATCTCTGACACCTTCTCCAGCTGACCAAACTCTTCCTGCAGCATGGCCAGGCAATCTTGAGCTGTACAGTTTTCATTTCCAAACCGGAAGCTCTTCACCGCTTCTGCCGCGGCACCTTTCAGACTTTCTAAGACTCGCTGTCTCTTCTGTGCCTCAGGCACCTCCCATGCTTCTACTGCCTGCAATGCCTGTTCCACCCAAGTGTCAAAAACTTCCTCCCCCGCAGGGACGGGGAGCTTCCCTGAGAAGGTGCTAAGCTTCCGGTAACCGGCCTCCACATGCACCGTACTGCTTTTTTGGCACTTAATTACAAGGTCTCCTAGAGCATTCAACAATTCAGGCCCTATAGCGGCCAGCGGTGATCCCGGGCTTAATAGTTCCTTAAGCTTTTCTGCTTTAGGGGATAGTGGTGGAGATAATTGTGGGAGTGATGGCTTTGGTGTCTGAAACCATTCTTCCTTCACTGGCAGCGTATGTATCAAGTGATAGATCTGATTATCTATGGCTTGTATACTCTGACTTTTAAAATGCTCTGGGATTTCGTTTTTCCATTCTACCAGTGCGTATGTAAACGAGATCACTGGATCTGGCCTAAAATCCATCACCCATGCTTTGTGGCTCGGAGACAGTAACAATACGAGCTGTTTTATCTCCTCTTCCTTCCATCTTTCCCCCGGGAGTACAATGACTACCGCCGCGGTTGGATCGGCGCCAATCGCTGCGCACCACTGTGACATTGCCAGCGGGTCCATGCTGGTACTTCTGACCGGCTTGATTGCAGCGTGCAACGTACAAGGATCCCGGACTCGAGCCCCCACGTGTAGCGCTACCCCCAGTTAAGAGAGCCGCTGATATTGATTTGGGCCCTGCAGTGCACCGCCGTCAACCCCCGGCAATCGGCTCTAACCTCCCGTGGCACAGCTGGTGATAGAGAGATAGGACCGCGTGACCGCAACTGTTGGTGACGCAGTCCTATAACAAACATACACAGAATATACTTTAAAACTCCTATTAAAGTAAGCGGAACTGACACCAAATGTACTTTACCCAGATATTTTACTGAGGCTAATGGGCAAGTAATAAACAACAGTATAACAAGTTGCAGATCCCTGCAATAAACAGTAATAAAGATAAACAGAGTAATCAGAATAATAAAGTATTGCTATGCAACTCTAGCGCTGCCCTTTTACAGCTACTTCCCCTCATGGGTAGACTAACACCCAGCAATGTCTACCTATGCAGTCAGGCCTGACTGATCTAAATGGAAGTTCAGTGAAACAATATTCGCTAGCAATCTCTCGGTGGTGCACTTGAAGAACAACTTTGTAATCCCAACGAATAGTAAAGATAAAGTATCTGTCTTTAAACAGCTCTCACCACCTGGACAAGTCCAAGTCCCTTTCCTCCATCGATTCGTCTAGGAACAGGAATCCACTGACATCCAAGTCTTCAATCCTTCTGGTGTACTGCAGCAAGGAGGATTAGATGTCTCTAAGGCTCTGCTAGGCTGGCAGAGGGCTCTTTGGAAAGGAGCACACGGCCCGGGCTTCAGGCCTTGTGCACACAGCAGTTCAGCACAGACATCCTCTTGCTAGGAGAGGGGGGTCCAAAGAGGCCGACCAAAACTCCGCCTCCCCTTTATAAAGTCTGCCCCAGCAGTCTCTGTTCTGGAGCAATGCACCCTGGGTGCTGCAAGATGTACTGGGAGATGTAGTCTCTCTCTCCTCTGCTTTCACTTCCATAATGTCTCTTTACTTCCTCCCGACTCACCTCTCACCTGGAACTTCTTGTCTCTCTGCATTAAAGGGGAACACCCCGCTACACCTGTAAAAGTCTCCCTTGTGTAGATATCCAAAAGTCCTGAGACTACCACCATTTGGATGTAGTGTAGTGTATTTATTTGGTGGTGTTACACTCTGTTTATACAAGTGGTGAATATTGCATTCCATATTGCAGGAGAAAGAAAAGTGCGCTTGGATTCATTTTAAATCAAATTTCTTGGATGTCAGCAGCCCCAGCGCAGTCAGAGCTAAGGCAGGTTTTGGTAGAGAATTGACAAAGGAACATTTCAAGTGTAAAAAAATTATTTATGGAAAAAAAAAAAAACTACAAGTAAGCTTTGAAATACTTGAATTTTTCTGTGTTTTGCGTGAAAATTTTCAAACTGGTGACAGGGTCTCTTTAAAGAGATTAGCAGCATTGAGTTGCAAAAAAGGATAAAAAAGCATTTCATGAAATATTACATTTTTTTGGTTCTAGATAGAATGGAGAGGGGGTTAGAACACCTGTCAGTTTTTATTGCCTTCTGTGCCCTTATTAGAGATATTCACCTTCTCTATTTGTCCTGTTTACTGTTATCATCAAAAGTAAAACCAAATCCCAAATTTAGTGTTGTCAGCAGACAAGAATAGAGAATAAATCTTCCAATGACATTCGTCCCGGTGACCCTTGTGACAACCAGGGATTCCCTCACCTTGTAGGGGAATTTCTACTTGCATCTTGTTTTAGCTATGGGACAGGAAGTAAAGGGAAGTCTCCTCAATGACACACAGATGGCAAAAAAAAAAACTGACAAGGACTATAAACCCTCCCTTATTACATCCAAAATGCCTTTAGTTCTACTTAAAGTGGAAATAAACTCTTACATATATCCACTGAACTAGCCAACCTCAGGTGATGCACAGAGATGAAACAAATCATCCTACATAAGTTATACCTGTTTATCTGCAGCCTTCTCTCTCCTCATCATCTGTTCAAAGTGCAGAATTTCACAGCATTTCTGAGTTTCACAAAGCAGAAGGCGGAGATATGATGTCCAGTGTTGTAAGTAACTGCGTTAAAATAAACGGTGTTACTTAACGCAGTTACTTTTGAGGGTAACGACTACGAGTAATCTAACTGGTTACTCTTCCGCTTATGGTAACGCCGTTCCCATTACTAGGGCAGCGTTACCGCAATTACATCTACTCAAGTCACCGGCCGCCATCTGCCTACCTGATCAGCGTGTCATGCAGACAGACGGCGGCCATTCCAGTATTCAAAAGCCGCGCCTCCTCCTCGTCTGTGATAGGCGGAACACTCAATTTCCCAGCAGTCAGTGTTCCGCCTATCATGAAAATCCTCTCATCCTCGTCGGTGTTATGAGGATGAGCGGATGTACGTGATAGGCAGAAGACTGACTGCTGGGAAATTAAGTGTTCTGCCTATCACAGACGAGGAGGAGGCGCGGCTTTTGAATACTGGAATGGCCGCTGTAAGTTTTTATGACACGCTGATCGGTGGATGCAAAACGGCACACGGAGCTGCAGATGGGCACACGGAGGCTGCAGATGGGCACACGGAGCTGCAGATGGGCACACGGAGGCTGCAGATGGGCATGCACAGGACACAGGTAGGCTGCAATGGACACAGGGAGGTACACAGGACACAGTGAGGTAGGCAGATCTGCACAGGTAGGCATGCACAGGACACAGGGAGGTATGCAATAGACACAGTGAGGTATGCAGCTGCAGATGGGCATTGTTGACCCTCTTTTCCACTTACAGTAGCTGAAGAGAAGAGTTGAGTATAGCCTCAATTATAAAAAAATAAACTAACAATATATTGTGCCCTCATCCGTAGTAATGTTTGAGGAGGGAATCCATCAGACATAGGGTAGTGGTTGCTAGGATCATCTTCCCCTAATAGTCACTCAGGATTAAAGGTTTAATGGACTTTCTCAGGCACTGATATGACAACATACAAATATTACATAAAAAATATTTATTGATGTGTATAAACAAAAAAAGTCAATAATATTTAAAAAACAAAGACCAAACCCCACAGTATAGAACAGCATGAGTCGGTGACAAAACAGCCGTATACAATCTATCAAAGTGGAGCAGGCCAAGCCTCAACCGGTTTCGCGGCAGAAAAACCGCTTCTTCAGGAGGGTCTGTACAAGACATAATATACATAATAAATACTCTAGCAATGTGTTAATACAATTATAGAACGTATTTAATATCGACAATATAATCAAAAAGTCAAGGTATGTGGACTGCTCACCGTAGAGACGTTCAGAGGTGCAGCGACTGCCCAGGTAAACCCCCCACGGCGGATGAGGGGGAAAAAACGTATATGGTGCAGATTGATACAATCTAATAGTAATGATTAAAATAATATTGAATTAGATAATTTATATTTGAGCCAATTTAACATGGGACACCCAGTGCTGATAGTGAGGGGGGGGGGGAAAGGGGGAAAGAGGGGGGGGGAGAGAGGGGAGGGGGGAGGGGAGAGGAAAGGAAGGGGAGGGAGAGGGAAAAGGAGGAAACGAGGGTGGGGAAGGGAGGGGATAACAAGGGAAGGGGCGAAAAGGGAGGGAAAAGGACGGGGGGAAAGAGGGGGGGAGAGGGGAAGTGAAAGGAGCATGGGGAGAGGGGGGGGAAAGAAAGAGGGGGGGGAGGAAAGAGAGAGAGGGAGGGAAGGGGGAGAGAGGGAGGGAAAAAATTATTGGAGGAAAGGGAAACGATTGAGAGGGAGAGGGAGAGGGGAGGTGAAGAAAAAGGGGGGGGGAAGGGAAAGAGGGGGTTAAGGAAGGGGGGAGAGAGGGGGGGGGGAAAGGAGGGAAGGGAAGGGAGATATGGGGGGGGCGGAAAGGAAGGGGGGGAAAGGGCGGGGGAAGGGGGGAGGGGGGAAAAAGTTCTAATACGAAAGGAGCCGACCTCGACCCCCAATGTACTGGAAACACCAACAGACACCAAACCACTGTGCCCAGCAGATACAAACCAGGGAGGGAGGGGAGACAGACCAAGGAACCCAGAGGGGAAGGGGAGGGAAGGGGGGGGAGGGAAGGGAAAAAATTAGGGCACTTGGGGTAAAGACTGGACTATATAGCCAGCACATGTAATAGGCTCTTACCAATATTCAAACATATTGCAGTGATGAGGAAAACCTAAGGAGGATCTAGACAGCCAGAGGGTTATGATAGACCAGATTTAGAGCCCAAAGTCCGGCGAAGTAGAGGGACAAGGTTATAGGCTGTATATGAAACCAAAAAGTTGCATATAAAAAAACAGCAATTTTATACAGATTGAAAGGCAACTAAGCGCCTTGTTGCTATATAGAGCACTCACCTCGGCATGTCTGTTCCTCACATATGGTTTTCCAGGGGGAGTGTGCATGCACCACTCACACCAAGGGCTTGCGAACAAGCCACTTATGTGTGTTCCCCGACCCCGCCGTCAGACGCGCCGCAAGTGACGTGCGGCGCGTGACGTCACGGGGTCATCCCTTCCGCACTGTGCACACCTGACGTGCAAGTGCGCGTCAATTAACCCATGGCCGTGGGGCCAGGTCAAACGACGCAAGTACGGGATGACATAGTCATCCCGACCAGGAAGAGAACTGATCCGCCAATGGGGTAGAAATAGGAAGCCGCCGCATCGCATGTAACGTCAGCAGCCAGAGACCAAAAACAATAAGGTGTAATACAGTAACAATATACATATAATAGCAGTATAGGGCTTTTAATAGATGATTAATGGTACCTATCAATAACAATATGTTTGACAGAAATCACCAATATACAATTTAAGGGATTGGAAAGAAAAACAGCATGTTTACAGGAATGTGTCACGTTGATGGCAAGTAAGGTTGGATATAGACTTATAAAAAGGCCATATTTCAGAAGAGGAGAGGGGGGGGAAAGGGGGGGGAGAAGGGGGGAAAGGGGGGGGAGAAGGGGGGAAAGGGAGGGGGGGGAAAGGAGGGGGGGGAAAGGGGGAGGGGGGAAGGAAAGGAAGAAGGGAGGGGGGAAGGGAGAAGAAAAATAAATAATGAATAATAAAATTAACTTATAAAAAGGATTTATAGGAGTTCATCTCATTAATTCCAGGGGGAATTGTGGCATTGAGGTGTTCTATCCACAGGGTTTCCCTCTGTAGGATAGTTCTATCCCAATCGCCACCCCTGGGGCTCGGTTTAACAACCCCCCGGACGCCCTGCTCGTGGCCATAGATGTCGAGGCATTATACTCGAGCATCCCCCACGAGCGGGGCGTCCGGTTCTTTTTTACACGAACAGGAGCGGACCTCTTGGCCACTCAATGAGTTCATTCTTGATTTGTTGTATTTCATTTTGACTAAAA